>JAQZBX010114038.1:0-10052 GCA_029593785.1 Cabassous unicinctus
AAATAAATAAATAAACCTTTAAAAAAAAAAAAAAGAGATCACATGGCCAGCACTTAGCTGGAGAACCAGGATTTGAATTCAGGTCACCCTGTCTCCTAGGTCTGTGCTTTGCTTTTCCATACCAAACAGGCTCCTTTTGCAATGCTCTGCACCAGAACTTTGGCGTTGTAGTTACTCAGTGAACCTTCTTGACTTGGCTATATTTTGGACATCTAAGCTGGGTGAGCAAGCTTACCTTTTTGCTATTGATGCCACCTGCTGCCTCAATCCCATCAGCTCCTAGGCCGAATATCCTGGTTACCAAGCTTGAGCAGAAATCCTGTTCCCAAGATGTAGCAGTTTGTTATTATCTATGAATTCCAAAAATAGATATTGGATTGTGTTTGTAAACTGGTCTTTTCCTCTGGGCGTATTAGATTGCATTAGATTCAGAGGTTTCACTTTCACTTTATCAAATCAAGATTAGGGCTTTTATTTGACCACATCATTAGGGCATGCAGGGTTGTGTCCCCACCCCCTTGGTGGGAATAAACAGACTCACACACAGCAGTAGACACAGACAGAGAAGCATATATGTGAGGAAAGAGAGAAGTCTCCATTAGACACGGCAGAGGCCCCAGGAAGAGAGATGAGCCTGATAGTCTACAGCTGACCTTGTGAAGAGAACAGAGCAGCTGAGCCCTGAAAGAAACAAGCCCCGGGGAGAGACACAAGCCATATGCCTGCCTACAGCTGAGATAGGAAAAAGCTGGGTCCACAGAGTCTTAAGAGGAAAGAAGGAAGGCTGAACCCTAGCAGACATCACCCGCCATCATGCTTCAACACGTGACAGAAGACGTTGGGTGAGAAAGTACCTCTTATGGTACCTTGAGTTGGACTCTTCAGGGCCTTGTGACTGTAAACTTCTACCCTAAATAAATACCCTTTTTAAAAGCCAACAGAGTTCTGGTACTTTGTATCAGCACCCCTTTGGCTGACTAATACACAAGGATACCTCTACATAGAACATTTTTCAGTATGTGGGTGTGGGTACAGGAGGTGGTGGAGGTTAGCAAACGTATATGCCTGTCAGCCATATCTGAGGCTTTCAAATTTAACAAGCATCCACATTCCCTATGCATTCTTCAGTGATTTTAAATGCTAATTTTTGAAAGTACATTTTGAACTTCATGGTGAATTCTGAGAAATCAAAGCAACCTAATGCCACAATGGAAACAGATGTGCTAGACAACGGTAAGGCTTGTACTCAGAATTGAGCAGGATGTTCTCATTAGGTCCCTTTAACCATTGTCAAGTCGAAATGAATTATGATATTATGTTAAATGAGATATGTTTAAATACAAAGAAAAGTACAGCGAGTCCTAGAATAGGCATATCCAGACTTAATAGATGTTAATATTTTGCTGCAATATTTTTTTTCACTTTTTCATTTAAAAACTATGGTACAGGAACTTCCAGTTTTAAGATGATACAGTAAAACAGTGATTTTCAAATTGGGGTGAAGGTACCCCTGGGAGTACATAGGCACTCTGAATCCATTTCCAGATCCACACCTTATGTCTTCTCTCCTGAAACTGATTTGCCCGAGAAAAGATTTCAGGAGGACTTGATAGAATAGCCCACTGATAGATCATAAAACTAATTTTGATGAAATATGACCAAGTGATTTTTGGCATATAACTCAGAAGGAATTTGAGGAATTGGATGACATGCTATACAAACTCCTCTTAGTACTTATTTATGCAAACAAAGTTTCTTAGCCCTCACTTATACGAAAATGTAAAAGAAGGCTAGAATTGACGCTGAACCCTATCTCAGTCTACTCAAAAATAATATTCATTCACAGGTACGTAAATTAATTGAAAATCTATCCTCCTCCAGTGCAGTAAGAGATGCATTTCCAATGAAATGTTACTTTTGTGTTTAATATTTTTTCTCAAAATATTTAATATATTTACATTGTTTTGAACAATTGTGTAATAGCGATAATTATAATGATAACCCAATCTACGAGAAAAACAACAACACATAGAGCTTTATGTCATAGAAAATGTTTAAACATCAATTTTAATTTATGTTTTGATGTGGAGAAACTGTAGATCTTCAAGCATTAAAATATATTACATTGCGATAAAATTCTGGCGGGGGATGGAATGTACGTATGAGGTCAGGAAGAGGAACTATCTACTTTTAAAGTGGAAACTGGTACTATGGTACCATAGTTTTTAAATGTAAAGAACGATTTAACAGTTTCATTTTATTCACAGTATGTGGAAAATTGTATCTCTTGCACCTACTTACACATGTGACAAAAATATTTCAACTTTAAAATGTGCAAATGGGTACGTTATTCTTAAATTTCCTTTTGGGGGAATGAGAGTAAAAAGATTTTTTTACAATTGAAATAAAGACTTCACTGCTTCCTTCTCATCTCAGAAAGTATCTCACAAGCAGAAAGAGAAATTAATATTCAAATTCCACTTCCAATGACAAGGAGACATCTGTAACCCATATCTAAAATGCATGAAGAAAGGCTACCAAAATGAAACTCATACAGGCATGGGAAGACACCAAATGAAGATAAATCAGATTTCAAACAAAGTGGGCAGAAATCGAACATTGCACACTCTCTGATCAAAATGAACTACAATTAGAAAACTAGATAATAAAACTAATAACAAGAAAATTCTATCCCTTGGAAAATTACAAGTGCTATATAAATTTTAAGATCAGTAGGTCAAATTTCATAGAACATTCTATTGGAGTTTGATTTTGATTGCAATGCATTTATGGATTATTTTGGGGGAAACATATCTTTATGATTTTGTGTCTTCCCACCCATAAACACACCTCTCCATTTAGGTCTTCTCTCAAGTTCTTCCATAAAATTTTCATGATGGTATTCATACAAGTGCTGTATCTCTTTTGATATAATTTATTCCTTGGTGGCTTATTTTTTGTCTACTTTTGTGGTTTACAGATACACTAATTGATTTTGTGTATTTATCTTGATTTTAGTATTCTTGCTGAACACTCATATTATTTTTAGTAGTTCATCCTTAGATTCTTTAGAATTTTCTAAGAAAATCATATCACCTGCAAAAAATGACAATTTCGCTTCTTCCTTTCCAATCCTTCTCCTTTTAATCTTTTTTCTTGTCTTACTTCATCAGCCAAGATCACCAGTCAATGATGAATAGATGAAGTGATAATCAGCTTCCTTGCCTTGTTCCTGACACATACATCAATGTTTCTAACATTTCCCTATAAAGTATGAGGTTTGCTGTAGTTCTGTGTAGATGTCTGTTATCAGGGTGAGGAAATTCCCTTTCTATAACTATTTCGCTAAGAATTTTTAAATCACAAATTTGTGGAAAATTTAATTGAATAGTTTATGTGCAACCAATGAGATGATCTGTTTGTTTTTTGGTTTTTGTTTTTGTTTTCTTTAATTACTGGAATGAGCCCAACTTGGTCATGATGCATTTAAAAAACAAAAACAAAACAAAAAAAAACAACTGCTTCACTAGATTCAGCTTGCAAATATTTTATTTAGGACTTTTGAGTTGACGTCCTTAAGTTAAATGTGCCTATAATTTACTTTCTCTTTTTGTCCTTGACTTTTTCAATCAGTCATTTATTTCAAGATTGAGGTTTTACTGAGTTATAAAGGAACTGAGGATCTTTGCTTCTTTTTCTATTCTCTCAAACAGTTTATATAAGATAAATGTTATCTGCTGCTTGAAGGTTTGCTCTGAAAAAAATTGCCTGGAAAAATTTCTTGGCTTACTGCTTATTTCGAGGTTAGATTTTTTACTAGTAATTCAATATCTATAATGCTCTTAAGTCTGGATGTTCTTCTTGAAGCTGTTTAAAATTTTTTAGGAAATTATTCTGTCTACATTTTCAAATTTACTGGCATAAATTTTTCAGAGCATTCTTTTATTATTTTTATATTGCTTTGATATCTGTTGTAATTTTCCCATCTTCATTTCCAATGCTTATTTTTTCCAGAGATCTATCTTCTGTCAGTCATCTCTATTTTTTATAATTTTTCACTAATTTTGACATTTATTCTTATCATTTCCTTCTTTCTGCTTTCATTGAATTTATTGTTTTCATTGTTATTTTTTCTTACTTCTGGAGTTTTAACTTTTATCTCCTTAAATTTCAATCCTTTTTGTTCTCTAATGTAAGTATTTAAAGCTATATACTTTCCCCCAAATACTTCCTTTTAACTGTACCCCACAAATTTCAGTTTGTAGATCTTTCATTTTTGTTTATTGCAAATATTTAATTATATCCATTATGATTCCTTTGCTGATCCATGCATTATTTGTTTTTAGAGTCCACATTTTTTGCTATTTTTCTTATTGATTTCTAATTTTATTACATGTGGCTAGAGAAAGAAGTCTATATGGTATTGGTTTCTTGGATTTATTGAATTGTCCGTTATGGCCTATTAAATGTATATTTGAAAAGAATGCAAATTCTCTATTAGTTGGGTTCTATGTGAGTCTATTAGAAAGTACTTGTTAAAAATGTTGTTTAAATCTTCTGTAGATTTTCTAATCTTTTTTTTTCTTGAGCCACCAGTTTCTTAGTGAGGTATGTTAAAAATCTGCAACTACAATTATGGATTTATCAAATTTTGTCATTCAGTTAATATTTTGCTTTTTATATATTGAGGCAATGTTGTTAGGTACATACAGGTTCATCCTTGTGATGTGGCACAGGGCTTTATGCAGGGAGCTCAATTTCTGCTTTCTGCAGGGCCTGAGTCCTCATTTGCTATCCCTGAGCAAATGTTCAAATCTAAGCTCCCAGACTTTAAATCTTATATATGACCCTGATATCTCCACAAGCTGCTCTATTTCAACTGCCACTTGCCATTCTGGCTTTGAGTTCCTTCTTGGCTTTTGGCACAAGGGGATTTCCTCTTCCTGTTTTTCATCTTGACTATGTAGTCTAAAGTGATAATGTCATATTTTATCTAGTATTTCTTTGTGTTTGGAGCAGAAGTTTTTTGTTTGTTTCTTTGGACTTTTTTTTTAGTATTACCACATTACACCATCATGACAAGAAGTCTCTTTGGCTTGATATTCGTAAGTACTAAAATGTTAGTATGGAGACTTTATGGCACAAATAATGCTAGTTCAAGTCTTCAATGACAAAAGTCTTTTTGTTAATGTGTCTTTTGTTTCACGGTAGTTAGTATTACTTATTTGAAGCTAGATTCTTGATGTATGATTTGCTTTAAAGAAATTCCCCAAACATAAATGTCAACTAATTATGTTGCATTCTCATTTAGTGTTAAAAAGTTTCATATAGCTTCCTCAGAAGACAATCCAAATGCAACATAAATGATGCAAGGGTCAGAATTGAGTAAAGAGGCATTATTCTTAGCCATCTCGTCTCCTGTTGTTTTCCTGGGCTGGTTGACCAAGTTGAATATTCTTGCTGCAATATCGCTCATGACCTTATTGACTTCTGAATTTTGGCCTTCAAAGTTTTCAAAAAAAATCCTTTAATCAGTGTTTTAGTTTCCTTGGCTGGCTGCTCAAGCAAACACCGTGCAATGGGTTAATTAATCAATTGGAATTTAATGGCTCATAGTTTTGAGGCCCAGAAAAAGTCCAAATCAAGGCATCATCACGACATTCAATGCTTTTTTCCTGAAGACTGTGGCCTTCTGGGGCTGGCAATCCTTGGTACTTGGTTCCTCTGTCACATGGAAATGCACATGCCTTTCCCTTCTTTTCTGGGTTCTGTTGATGTTCAGTTTCTTGCTTCCCATGGCTTTTTCTCTTTATCTGTTTCAATTTCATTCTGCTTTAAAGGACTCCAGTAAGAGGATTAAGACCCATCCTGATGTAACAATGAAGTTTGAGTAAACTATAACTGTTGAACAATTTTCTGCTTTTTTCAAATTAGTTATGTTATAGAATGTACTTAAACAGTAAACATATTTAGGTTAAAGCAGTTCAATTATGTTAAGTGTTGCTCCTATACCTACCACATGACATTGAGCACTGTTTGGATGCATGTTGAAAGACATGCTTTTTTTTTTTTGTAAAACTCACAATATAGGAGCTGTGTCTACAATTAAAAGTGAAACATTTGGCATGTTTGTTAATTCTAATTTCATTTAGCAATCTGTAAGGCATATAAGTTTAGGCTTTTTAAGTTAATGGGGAAAATTGAGATGCAATACCTATAGTTTAGGATTTTTGGTCTTAGTGTTTGTATGAAATTCTGAGGCCTTGATTTAGATCTTTCACGGTATTATTATTTCCTTTTAGGTGTATTGTGCTAAATGAAAATTGTCAAATAAATCTTCTTTTAAAAAACTGCAAAAAAAAAAAAAAAAGACCATCCTGATTCAGTTTGGCCACACCTTAACTGAAGTAGCCTCATCTAAAGGTCCTATTTACAATGGGTTCACACCCACAGGAATGGATTAAGTTTAAGAACATGCTTTTCTGGGGTACATGCAGCTCCAACCATCACAGTCACATTGCTAAAATAAAACATCTCAAGTTGGTTTGACTCCATTTTACTGTCAAAGCTGTGAAAACTAAGGATTCAAATGGCCCCTTTTGCCACAAAGGAAACAAAAAGGTTTTAGGTATGCTCCTGGCCACAGCTAGAGGGGACCCGGGACCCTCGGACATAGGGCACGATGGCTGCCCCAGTCCTGGTCACGCACAGGTCAGTGCAACACCAAACCAGCCCTGGTGGTCTGAAAGCGGGCACCCATGGCTGCTGCAGTGGCTGAGCTGCCTGGGCTGAACGCCTCTGGGAAGAGGGTGTCATTAGGCGTGTTGTCCCTTGAGCGCCGGGCCATCGTAGTCTTCGTGGGGCATTTCTTGTGTTATATCTGCAAGGAATAGTTAGAAGATCTGGCCAAAATCCCCAAGAGTTCCTTACAAGAAGCAAATGTCACCCTTATAGTGAGTGGCCTGTTGTCCTACTATCATATTGAACCTTTCTGCAAATGGACCAGGTATTCTCATGAAATCTATGTTGATCCTTGATGAGTTCCCAGGAGACGTTTGCTGTCCAAAGTTGGGCTGGGAAATTCTCTCTGAATGCTGAAATCACTTCCCTTTTTGAGACAGTCAACTGATTGGATAAAGCATCACTCATTGCTGATGGCAATCTCCCTGGTTGATATAGATATACTCAGCCATCTATGCAGTAAACTCACCGATGACTAAAAGTCCATAAATGTCCTTGTATTACAATTAGCCCAGTGCTTGCTTGACCAAACAACTGGGCACAATTACCTGGCCGAGTTGACACATTAGCTGAACTATCACACACAGGCTCTGAATTCTTCCTGAGAGTATATTTGACTTTACATGGGGGCTCTGTCCTGAGGAGGCAATTTCTTCACCTTTTTTCATTCCCAGCTCACTAAGGCGGAACCTTCATTTTAGGTCCAGGTAATAACATTCATTTTATATACCATGATAGGAATCGATTGGATCACAAACCCAACAATTCTGTCCTACAGCTTGTAGGAGTTCAGCATATGAGCTTTACAAGCAGACTTTCAGTTGTCCATTTGTGACTCAGTACAGAACCTTCAGTGGGATCCTGGAAAATATGACCTTAAATGTTTGGGATGCAGTATTCTTGTCTCATTCGCTGACCCTTCCAGTCTTCGAGGAGTTATAAAAACACAGAAGAGATAATGTGCCAATTGAATTGCATGCTAACAGGCTGTTAAGCTATACAAAGCTATAAAAGTAAAAATACCATTCTTAACATTCGTTTACATTATGGTATATCCATTCAATGATGGATTTTTTTTCCATTAAAATTATAAATTTTTAAGAAGACTAGTAAAGGCAAGGGAAAGCAACTGAAGACCATTTTATTCAGTTAAAAGCAGGATATCAAATTGTATAAACTATGTAATCCTATTTTACAGGTATATGTTTATATATTAGCATGCTTAGGGGAAAAAAACAGGAAATAAACACACCAGAACATTGCCAGTAAGGTGTCTCAATGTAGTAGGATTACAAGCTTTTTATTTTCTTCTCCGTACATTTCTATATTTTCCAGCTACTTTAAAATGAGCATAATTAATTTTTTGGCTAGGAAAAGCTTGTTAAAATTACGGGAAGAATATATTCCTAAATAACAAGCCCAACAAAGTTGCAAATTAAATAGGCTGCAGTCCACATGTTTTCATCCTGATTGCTTTACTAGGAGAAAATGTGGCCAACGGAATATGTTTCAACTGTTCAAAGCGTCTTGTCACCACACACCCACTATTAATTTCACTAGAATTTTTTTTTTGGTAAAGGGAGAAAAATATTTGCTTTAGGTATTTTAGATGTGTATTTAAAATACAATCATGATGTATTCTTTTTGAAAGGAAATTTTAAAAATTGTTAAAACTAGAAAAGCTTTTTTAACTTGAATGTACACTGTGGATTGATTGTGCATTGCTAGACAGCTGCTGTGTCACCTCCAAATTGCTTTTATTTAGAGGATTATTGTCACCTTTTATTTTTCCAGACTATGAATATCTTTTAATGTTGGAAGTGTCCCAGCAATTCTGATGAAAAGTAGAGCAAAATCAAAATATTAGTAATTATTAACAAGTATAATACTGCTTTGAATTTACAATACTTTTATATAGAGCCTGTGAAGTAACACAGAAAATATATATTTAACGTCTCCAAATATTTTCATGTATATGTACATGGACAATTATGCTTGTTAATCAATAAAAGTGAAATTTCTAATTACAAAAAAAAAAAAAAGGTTTTAGCTATGAAACTCAGGTTGTCTCTTACCAAAGTTATTCATGCCCATCCAGAGATCATGCCTGGAACTCCTTGGTGGTCTCCATAGAAAAATTTCTTTCTGAATATGGATGTTGGTGCTTGCCCTTTTCTCTTTAGTTACCACCTGTAGCAGTTTGGCAGTTTGATATAGTTATGAATTCCAGAAATAGATATTGGATTATGCTTGTAAACTGGTCTGTTAATCTGGGCATGATTAAGTTATGATTAGGGCGTTGACTGGGCCACGTCAGTAGGGTGTTGAGCCCTACCCCTTGGTGGGTGGGGAATCAAAAATAAAAGGCAAGGCAAAGAACAGAGTTGTAGTAGTTTTGATGTTGGAGTCTTGAGCTGGAGCCTGGGGAGGAGCAGACAGAGGAGCTTGGTTGTGAGGAAGGAGAGAAGGCCCCGGGATAGAGACAAGCCATTCACCTGATAGTCTACAGCTGGCCTTGTGGAGAGACGCAAAGCCTAGAGAGCCTCATAGTCTACAGCTGACCTTGTGGAGGAAACAGAGGAGCTGAGCCTGGAGAGAAACGCAGCCCTGGGAAGAGAGGAACCCAAGAGGCCTGAACCCTTGCAGACGTCGGCAGCCATTTTGCTCCAACACATGGCCATAGACTTTGGTGAGGGAAGTAACTTATGCTTTATGGCCTGGTAACTGCAAGCTTCTACCCCAAATAAATACCCTTTATAAATACCAACCAATTTCTGGTATTTGCATCAGCGCCCCTTTGACAAATATACCACCTTTCCCATCCTTCCCCAAAGAAAGACCAAGAACCAAGCTCCTCTCTTCTCTGTCTTGGACAGAAGCACATTTCCAGAGTACGGTACTTCTCAGTGGGGTTTTGCCAGAGTATAGGACCACATATGCTGTCCTTTATAACCACTAGAAAAATGCAACAAAATAGTTTCCAAATCACCCTGCAGATACCCGTGTTCTAGGTGACAGAGCCATTCTTACTGGTCTCTCTCTTCAGCCATGTGTCTGTGCTGATGTGCTATGTGTTTCTTATCTACGGGAAAAAATCGGCACTCCTACTCTTTGCTCAACTTTTAACTTAGACTCTCTAAATCCTTCCAGGAATCATTGCCCTTTAGAGCTGCAACAGAGCCTTCTAGTGCTGCCTTTTTTTCCCCCACTTTTTTATTGTAGTAACATACATACAACTCAAAATTTCCCACTTTAAGATTGTGCCTATAAGAAGTAGTCTAGGGATGTAAATGTCAATTGAAAGAAAGCTA
>JAQZBX010114039.1:0-10052 GCA_029593785.1 Cabassous unicinctus
ACTGGTTTCATTGACTGATAAGCACTTGTTTTCCATTACAGTCACTATGAAAACTTTGTTTCATCTAACATTCTGTGAATGCAGTTTGTTCTTCAGTTTTGAAATCCAAGTCAGACACTGGTATCATTGACTGCTCTGCACTTTTTACACTTATAGTACATACCAAACAGTGGTTTTATTTAACACTCTGTGAATGCAGTATATTCATCAGTTTTGACATTTGATCAAAATACTGGTTTCATTGCCAGCTATCCTCATGTTTTCTCTTAAAGTTAATGTCAAAACACTGGTTTTACTTAAATATCTGTGAAAGTATTATGTCTTTGGTATTGAACACTAAGCAAGATAGAGGATACATTGACAGCTATGCACTTGTTTTCAGTTACAGTAAATGTCAAAACACTAGTTTTATCTAATGCTCTGTGAAGGCAGTAAGTTCTTTGATTTTAAAAACTAAACCAGATACTTCTTAATTGCCTGTTTTTCACTTGTTTTCACTTACTGTCTATATTAAAACACTGGTTTTATCTAACCCTCTGTGAATGCAGTATGTTCTTCAGTTTTGAAAACTCAACTGGATATTGGATTCATGGAGGCTATTCACTTCTTTACATTGCAATCAATGTCAAAACACTGGATTTACCTAATGCTCTCTGAATGCAGAATGTTCTTCAGTTTTGAAAATTAATGCAGTTACTGGTTTCATTGCCTCTATGCACTTGCTCTTACCTACAGTCAATGTCAAAACTCTGGTTTTACTGAATGCACTTTGAATGCAGTATGTTCTTTAATTTTAATAAGTAATCCAGTTACTGGTTTCTTTGACTGCTATGCACTTGTTTTCAATTATAGTCAATATCAAAACAATGGTTTCATCTAACCCTCTGTGAATGCAGTCTGTTCTTCAATAATGAAATCTAAGCCCAGTATTGGTTTCAAGTAAAGTTTTGCACTTGTTTTCACTTACAATCAGTGACAAAACACTGGTTTTATCTAACACTTTCTAATGAAGTATGTTCTTCAGCTTTGAAAATTAACCAGATACTGGATTTATTTTCTGCTATGCACTTGTTTTCACTAATAGTCAATGTCAAAACACTGGTTTTACATAAACATCTGTGAAATCAGTATGTTATTTGGTATTGAAAACTAAGGAAGATGGAGGATTCATGGGCTGCCATGCGTTTGTTTTCACTTACAATCAATGTGAAAACACTGTTTTTACCTAACACTCTCTGAATGTGTTATGTTCTTCAGTGTTGTTAACTAAACCAGATACTGGTTTCTTTGACTACTAAGCCGTTGTTTTCATCTACAGACAATGTCAAGACACTGATTATGTAACACTCTGAGTGCAATATCTTCTTTGATATTTAAAAGTAATCCAGATACAGGTTTTATTGACTGCTATGCACTTGTTTTCACTTTCAGTCAATGTCACAATACTGATTTATAAGGCTCTCTTAATGCTGTATATTCTTTTGTTTTGAAAAGTAAGTTAGATACCCTTTCCCTTGACTGCTAAGAACTTGATTTCATTTACAGTGTATATTAAAATACTTGTTTAATTTAACACTCTGTGATTGCAGCACATCCTTAAGTTTTGAATTCTAGCTCAGATACTGGTTTCAATGAAGGCTATGCACTTCTTTTCACTTACAATCTATGTCAAAACACTGATTTTAACTAACACTCTCTTTATGCAGTGTGCTTTTGTTTTTAAAATTTATCAGGTACTGGTTATATTGCTGGCTATGCACTTGTTTTCACTTACAATCAATGTCAAAACACTGTTTATAACTAACACTGAATATGCTATATTCTTCGGTGGTGTAAACTAAGACAAATACTGATTTCTTTGACTACTATGCCCTTGTTTTCACCTACAGACAATTTCAAAATACTGGTAATATCGTGCTCTGTAAATGCAATATGTTCTTTGTTATTGAAAACAAATACAGATACTAATTTTATTGACTGCAATGCAATTGTATTCACTGACAGTCAGTGTCAAAACGCTGGTGTTATCTATTGCTTTTTGAATGCATTATGTTCTTTTCACTTACAGACAATGTTAAAACATTAATTTTACCTAACACTCTTTGAATGCATTATGTTCTCTGCTGTTGAAAATACTAAGCCAGATCCTTGATTCATTGTCTGCTGTGCACTTGCTTTCACTTGCAATTTTAAAACTGATTTTGCCTAATACTCCCTGGATACTGTATGTTCTTTGGTTTTAAAAACTAAGTCAGAGTTTCAATTTTTTTAATGCTATGCCTATGTTCACACTTCCACTGAACATCGAAACACTGATTTAACCTAAAACTCTGTGAAGTATGTTCTTTGGTTATTGAAAACTAAGCCAGATACTAGTTTCATTGACCAATGTGCACTTGTTTTCACTTACAGTCATATCAAAACAATGGTTTTATCTAAGGCTCTGAAATGCAGTATGATCTTCATTTTGAAATCTAAACCAGCAACAGCTTTCATTGAATGCTATGCACTTCTTTTCACTTACAGTCAATATCAAAACACTGGTTTTATCTTAAGTTCTGTGAAAGCAGTATATTCTTCAGTTTTGAAATTTAAGCCAGATTCTGGTTTCATTGAAGGCTATGCACTTTTCACTTACAATCAATATCAAATTACTGTTTTACCTAACACTCTCTGAATAAAGTATGTTCACTGGTATTGGAAATTAATCCAGATACTGGTTTCATTGCATGCTATGCACTTCTTTTCATTTATAGGCAATGTCAATACCCTTATTTTATCTAAAACTCTGTGAATGCAGTATGTTCTTCAGTATTGAAACTTAAGCAAAATACAGGATTCATTAAATGTTACACACTTGCTTTCACTTACAATCAATGTCAGAACACTGGTTTTACCTAATGTTCTCTGAATGTGTTATGTTCTTCGGTTTTGAAAACTAAGCCAGATTTTGGTTTCTTTGACAATTATGCCCTTGTATTCACCTACAGTCAATGTTAAAACAATGGTTACCTAAATCTCTGTCAATGCTATATGCTCTTTGGTATTGAATACTAGGCCACATGCTGGTTTCATTTACTGATATGCACTTGTTTTCACCTCCAGTCATTATCAAAACACTGGTTTTCTCTAACACTTTTTTGATGCAATATATTCTTCAGTTTTGAAATCGATGTCAGATACAGGTTTCATTGAAGGTTAATTTACTTGTTTTCACTTACAATCAATATCAAAACTCTGGTTTTACCCAATGCTTTCTGAATATATTATGTTCTTTGGTTTTGAAAATTAGTCTTGATACTGTTTTCCTTGCCTGCTATGCACTTTTTTTCACTTACTGTCAATGTCATATCACTGGTTTTACCTAAAGCTGTCTGCATGCAGTGTGTTCTTTTGTTATGAAAACTACACCAGGAACTGGATTCACTGACTGCTATGTTCTATTTCCACTTACAATATCAAAACACTGGATTAACTTAATGTTCTGCTAATTCTGTATGTACTTCAGTTTTGAAAATAAGCCACATACTCATTTCATTGACTGCCTAGCACTTAATTTCACTTATAGCCAATAGAAATCATGGATTTTACCTAATGTTCTATCAATGAAGTATATTCTTCTCTTGTGAGAACTAAGCCTGACACTGGTTTCATTTCTACTATGATCTACTTTTCACTTACAGATAATGACAAAGACTTTGTTTTACCTAATAATCTGTGAATGCAGTATGTTCTCTGCTATTGAAAACTAAGGTAGATCCTTGATTCTTAGACTGCTATGCACTTGTTTTCACTTACAGTCAATGCCAAAACACTGGATTTACTAAAGCTCTGTGAATGCACTATGTTATTTTATTGAAAATAAGCCAGATACAGGGTTCCTTGACTGCTGTGCCCTTGTTTTAACTTAATTTCAATGTCAAGACACTGGTGTTATCTAACATGCTGTGAATGCAGTATGTTATTTGGTTTTGAAAACTAAGCCAGATACTGGTTTCATTGTCTGCTACGCACTTGTTTTCACTTACACTCAGTTTAAAATCCTGATTTTACCTAACATTCTGTGAATATAGTATGTTCTTTAGTTTTGCATATTAAGCCAGACAGTGGTTTCATTGAAGGCTAAGTACTTTGTTTCACTTACAATCATCATCAACACACAGATTTAACTAATGTTCTCTGAATGCAGTATGTTATTTTGTTTTGAAAAGTAATCCAGAGACTGGTTTAATTGACTGGTATGTCTTCTTTTCACATACAGTCAATGTGAAAACTCTGTTTTTACCAAAAATTCTTTCAATTCAGTATGTTCCTTGGTTTTGAATACTGTGCCAGATACTGGTTTAATTGGCTGCTATGCACTTGTTTCCATTTACAGTCAATATCGAAACACAGGTTTTACCTAATGCTATGTCAATGAGTTATATTCTTTGGGTTTGAAAACTAAGTCAGATATTGATTTAATTGACTGCTATAAACGTGTTTTGACCTACAGTCAATATAAAAACACTGATTTTACCTAACAATCTGTCAATGAGGTATATTATTCTGTTTTATGAACTAAGCCATATACTGGTTTCATTGACTACAATGCACTTGTTTTCACTTAAAGTCAATATCAAAATTTTGGCTTTACCTAATGCTCTGTGAATGCAATATGATCTTTGCTATTGAAAAGTAAGCCAATACTGGATACCTTGATTGCTATGCACTTGCTTTCACTTACAGTCTTTATCAATCTATTTTTTATTCTCAGGTTGTGTGAATACAGTATGTTTTTTGGTTTTGAAAACAAAGTCAGATACTGGTTTCATTGAAGGCTATGCACTTGTTTTAACTTACAATAAATGTCAAAACCCTGACTTTTCCTAATCATCAGTACATGATGTATGTTCTTCTTTTTTCAAATCTAAGACAAGTACTGGTTTCATTGACTATCATGCAATTGGTTTCATTTACAATCAATAATAAAACATTTGTTTTACCTCATGTTCTTTGAATGCTGTGTGTTCTTTGGTTTTCACACTAAGTCAGGAACTGAGTTCATTGAAGGCTATGCACTTGATTTCACATAGAAGCAATATCAAAACACCAGTTTTACCTAAAATTCACTGAATGCAGTATGTTCTTGTTTTGAAATCTAATCCAGATACTGTTTTCTTTGACTACTATGCACTTGTTTTCACTTACAATAAATATCAAAATGCCGGTTTTCCCTAACACTCTCTCAATGCAGTATGTTCATAAGTTTTGAAAAATAAGTCAGATATTGTTTTCATTGACTGCTATGCACTTGTTTAAATGTACAGTCAATATAAAACCCTGGTTTTACTAAAATCCCCGTGAATGTAGAATGTTCTTTGTTTTTGAAAACTAATCCAGATAGTGGATTCATTGACTGGTAGGCACTTGTTTTCACTTACAGTCTATGTCAAAATACTGGATTTACCTAAAGCTCTCTGAATGCACTATGTACTTTGGTTTTGAAAATTAATCAAGATTTTGGTTTCATTGTCTGCTATATACTTGCTTTCACTTAAAATCAATTTCAAATCACTGGTTTTCCATAATGCACTCTTAATGCAGTATGTTCATCAGTTTTGAAAATTAATCCATATACCAGTTTCATTGACTGCTATGCACTTCTTTGTATGTACAGACAATGTCAAAACACTGGATTTGCCTAAAGCTCTGTGAATATAATATGTTCTTCAATCTTGAAAGCTTAACCTGATACTGGATTCATTGACAGCAATTCACGTGTTTTCACATACAGTCAATTTCAAAACACTGGTTTTACCCTAGGGTTTTCAAAAGAGTATTTTCTTCAGTTTTGAAAACTATGCAAGGTATGGTTTCTTTGACTACTATGACCTTGTTTTCACCTACAATCAATGTCAAATACTGTTTTTTTAAGACTCTGTGAATGCAATATGTTCTTTTCTATTGAAAACTAAGTCAGATACAGGTTTAATTGACTGGTAAGCACTTGTTTTCACTTAAAGTCAAAATGAATTCTGTAGTTTAAACTAGTGCTCTGCGAATGCAGTATGTTCTTCAGTCTGATACTAGTTTCATTGAAGGCTATGCACTTGTATTCACTTACAATGTCAAAACACTGCATTTACCAAATATTCTCTGAATGCAATATGTTATTAGTTTGAAAATTAATCCAGATCCTGGTATCCTTGACTGCTATGCAGTTGTTTCCACTTACAGACAATATCAAAACACTGATTTTATTCAATGATCTGTGAATGCAGTATGATCCTCAGTTTTGAAATCCAAGTCTGGTACTGGCTTCATTGAAGTCTATGCCCTTGTTTTCACTTACAATCAATGTCAAAACACTGGTTTTCCATACTGCTCTCTGAATGCCGTATGTTCAATGGTTTTGAAAACGAATCCAGATACTGGATTCATTGACTGGTATGCACTTGTTTTCACTTACAGTCAATGTCAAAAGACTGCTTTTATGTAAAACTCTGTGAATGCAGTATGTTTTTCAGTTGTTCAAACTAAGCAAGATACAGGGTTCATTGACGGCTATGCATTTGTTTTCACTTACAATCAATGTCAAGACTCTGGTTTTATCTAGTGCTCTGAATGCAGTATGATCTTTGGTTTAGAATTCTAAGCAAGATTCTGGTTTCATTGACTGGTATGTACATGTTTTCACTACAGTCAATATACAAACCCTGGTTTCACCTAACTCTGTGAATGCATTATGTTCTTCAATTTTGAAATCTCAACAACATACTTGATTCATGACTGCAATGCACTTATTTCACATAACAGTCAATGTCAAAACACTGGTTTTAAAAAAAATTCTTTCAATAGAGTATGTTCTTTGCTTTTGAATACTATGCACTTGTTTTCACTTACAGTCAATATCAAAACACTGGTTTATTCTAATGCTATGTCAATGAATTATATTCTTTGGTTTTGAAAACTAAGCCACATACTGGTGTAATTGACTTCCATAAACGTCTTTTCACTTACAGTCAATATAAAAACACTGATTTACCTAACAACCTGTCAATACAGTATATTTTTCTCTTTCATGAGCTAAGCCACATACTGGTATCATTGTTTTCACTTACAGTCAATGTCAAATTTTTTGTTTTTCCTAATGCTCTGTGAATTCAGTATGATCTTTGCTATTCAAAACTAAGCCAGATACTGGATTCATTGAACGCTCTGCCCTTGATTTCACCTACACTCCATGTTACACCTATGGTTTTTTCACAGGCTTTCTGACCACAGTATGTTTTTAAGTTTTGTAAAAAAAAAAAAAAGTCAGATACTTCTTTCATTGAAGGCTAAGCACTTGATTTAACTTACAATGAACGTCAAAACCCTGATTTTTCCTAACCATCAGTGCATGCTGTATGTACTTCTGTTTTGAATACAAGATATACACTGGTTTCATTGACTATCATGCACTTGTTTTCAGTTAAAGACAATGTCAAAATACTGGTTTTCCTAAAGCTCTGTTAATTAAGTATGATCTTTGGTATTGAAAACAAAGCAAGATACCAGATACATTGACTGCTATGCACTTGTTTTCACTTACACTCAGTGGGAAACACAGATTTTATCTAAGGCTCTATGAATGCAATATGGTCTTCATTTTGGAAACTAAGCCAGATACTGGTATCATTGTCCTCTATGAACTTACTTTGACATAATCAGTAAAACAATACTGATTTTACCTAAAGCTCAGTGAATGCAGGATGCCCTTCAGTATTGAAAACTAAGCCAGATACTGGTACATTGACTATATTGCACTTCTTTTCACTTACAGTCAACAACAAAACACTGGTCTTATCGACCACTGTGTCAATGAAGTATATTTTTTGGTTTTGAAATCTAAGCCAGATATTGTTTCATTGAATACCATGCACTTGTTTTCACTTACAATGACAAAACACTGGTTTTACCTAAATCTCTGTGATTCACAATATTCTTCGGTATTGAATAATGAGCCAGATAGTGGATTCATTGACTGCAAAGCACTTGTCACTTACAGTCAATGTCAAAACTCTGGTTTTATCTAAGAATGCATGTATTCAGTATATTCTTTGGTTTTGAAAAAGAAGACAGATTCTGATTTCATGATCTGCTATAAATTTGTTTACACTTATAGTCATTATAAAATCAGTGATTGCTCCTAAAAATCTGTTAATGCAATATATTCTTCTGTTTATTAACTAAGCCAGATACTTGTTTCATTGACTAATTTGCACTTGTTTTCCCTTACAAAGTCAAAACATGGTTTTGCCTAACACTATGTGAATGCTGTATGTTCTTTTATTGAAACCTAAGCAACATACAGGTTTCATTGACTGCTATTCACTTAGTTTCATATCCAATGTGTTTTATAACACTGATTTCTCCTAATGCTCTCTGAATTTGGTATTTTCTTCAGTTTTGAAAAATAATCCAAATACTGGGTTCATTACTGCTCTGCGCTTGTTTTCACTTACAGTCAAAATCAAGACAGTGGTTTTCCTTGCGCTCTCTGAACGCACTCTCTTCTTCGGTTTTGAAATCTAAGGCAGATTTTGGTTTCATTGAAGGCTATAAAATTGTTTTCACTTACAATCAATGTTTAATCTCTGGTTATACCTTACATTCTCTGAATGCAATATATGTGGTTTTGAAACCGAATTCAGATACTGGGTTCCTTGACTACTATGAACTTGTTCTTACTTACAGTCAATGCTAAAAAACTGGTTTTACACAAAGTTCTGTGAATGCAGTATGTTCTTTTAATGAAAGCTAAGCAAGATAAGATTTCATTGACTGCATTGCACTTGATTTAACTTCGAATCAATATGAAAACACTGATATTTTTCTCTCTCTGAATGCGTTATGGTCTTCAGTTTTGAAAAATAATGACATACTGGTTTCATTGACTACTATGCACATGTTTTCACTTAATTTCAATGTAAAACACTGGTTTCACCTGAAGATCTATGAATTCCATATATCCTTTGGTAATGGATACTAAGCAAGGTACTGGATTCATTGACTGCTATGCACTTGTTTCCACTTAAAGTCCATGTCAAAATGATGTTTTTTTTTCAGGCTTTGTGAATACATTATTTTTCTGGTTTTGAAAACTAAATAAGATACTAGTTTCATTGAAGGCTGCGCATTTCTTTTCACTTACACTAACATAAAAACCCTGATTTTACCTAAACTTCACTTCCAGTCAATAGCAAAACACTGGATTTATCTAATGCTCCTTGAATACAGTATGTTCTTTGGTTATGAGTATTTAGCCAGATCATGCTATCATTGACTATTATGCTTTTGTTTTCACTTAGAATGAATAAAAATACCCTGATTTTATCTAACACTCTGTGAATGCACTTAGTTCTCAGTTTTGAAAGGTAAGCCAGTTACTGGTTTCATTGACTGCTACTCACTTGTTTTCACTTATACTCAATATTAAAACCCTGAGTTTTACCTAACGCTCTGTAAATGCAGTTAGTTCTCAATTTTGAAAAATACCCAATATTCTGATTTCATCGAAAGGGTATGCTCTGTTTTCATTTACAATCAGTGTCAACAATAATTTTATCTAACACTCTCTGAATGCAGTATTTTCTTTGTTTTTGAAATCTAATCCAAATACTGGTTTCATTGACTGGTATGCATTTGTTTTCAATTGCAGCCAATATCAAAACCCTGGATTTACATAACACTCTGTGAATGCAGTATGTTTTACAGTTTTGAAAACTAAGTCATATACTGGTGTCATAGATTACTATGCATTTCTTTTCAGTTACAGTCAATGTCAAAACACTGGTTTTATCTAAGGCTCTGTGGATGAAGTATGTTTTTCAGATTTGAAAACTAAATCAGATATGGGTTTCATTGACTAATAGACACTTCTTTTCACTTACACTCAATGTCAAAATACTGGGTTAACCTAAACTCTGTGAATGCAGTGTGTTCTTCAGTTTGAAATATTATGACAGATACTGGTTTCATTGTCTGCTTCACACTTGTTTTCAATTACTCTCAATGTCAAAACAGTG
>JAQZBX010114040.1:0-10042 GCA_029593785.1 Cabassous unicinctus
GGGGGAAGTTCTCTAAGATGTAGATCTGGTCATAACTCCTACCTGCCAGAAGGCAGTCAACAGCCATACAAGATTACAGTGCCTCCAAGGTGTTAGTTCACACCTCTGAGGACAGTGCATTCACAGTCCTCATGGCCTGCCTCTGTGCATCACTCAGATCTGATCTCACTCTCATGTCTTCTTGAAAATCACAGTCCAGAAACACCAAATTCTCCTTGATCACACTACAGCATGTCTGCCTACCACACCAAGTATGTACTTGCCCCTCTGCCTAACATGCTAACACCTCTACCCATCTTGTCCACCTACAAAACTCCTGTTCATTGACATAGCAGGGTGCAATGTCACCCATGATATCCCCTGAGAGTTAATCTCTCTTTCTGTCTTTGCCCTAATGTGAGAGTGCTTCCATAGATACAATTTTCACAATGAAACGTGTTTGTTTGCATTTTTCTACCATTAGTCAGTGAGTTCCTCATAGAAGGAGCTCTGTCTTACTCATGTCATCAGTTTTAGTGCTTAGGAATAGCCAATCATATAGTAGTTGCTAAGTAAATGTTGAATGAACAAAGACCATGGAAGTATTTACAGTAGTGTTTCTGTTAAGTGTGTGTAAAAGAAATAAGGGGGCAAGAGCTATGTGCTTGGTGAACTTGGATCAGAACAGCTATGGCCTGCTATATGATCTCTGCTTCCATCCCTTCCCTGTTTTCTCACCAGCACTAGGCTCAACTCCTCTTGTTTCTATCATGGGATATGTTGATGGAGAAATCCAGTTACGCTGCCATTCTTTGGGTTGGTTCCCCCAGCCCACAGTGAAGTGGAAAGGACCACAGGGACATGATTTGCCCTCAGACTCCAAGGTGAATGCAAACAAGCATGGCCTGTTTGATGTGGAGACCTACCTTATGGTCCAAGAAAATGCCAGGAACGTATCATGTTCCATCCAGAATGTTGACCAGAACTTAAAGGTGGAATCCAAGATATGGATAGGAGGTGAGTGAGAAGGAAGAGGTGAGTAGAGGGGGGATGCTTGGGTACCCAGAGGGAGAACAGGAACCTCTATCTCAGGATTATTTTTTAGTATTGCCCAGTTTTAATGATTCATTTTGAAAAGTCAAAGTTCAATGATATAAAAAATAAAATCATAAAATTTTGATTAGGTGGAAACAGAATCACTTACTATTCCAGGGGTTTAGAATTAAATATTTCTTTCAACACATAATCACCCATATAGTACACCCTTTTAAACTCAAAACATAGCAAACTTAAGGCTAACTGTAGAACCAAGAAAATTAGTTTGCCCATTTTTTAGAAAACATGGAATTATGGCCTGTGAAGCAGAATAGAATAAAAGTAAGATAATTTAAGAAGGATTTAAAACACAATAGGATAATTAATGCAAAGCCAAATATGTCAGTAATCATGATCAATGTAGAAAGACTTAATTTCCCAGTGAAAAGACAAAGAATATCAGACTGTATTAAAATATTCCAACTGTTGCAATTCAAAAGAGGAATATGTAAAACATATGAGATATTCACTGAAAAGTTGAAAAAGACATACCAGACAAATATTAACCAAATGAGAACAAAATAGATATATTACATTGTCAAGAAAAGAAAAAAAAATTAAGTAAAAGAGCATTATTAAAGATAGTTACTTCATAAGTATAAAAAGTTAATTCACCAGGAAACAGTAAAAATTTAAAATATATATACACCTTGGGGAGTGGATGTGGCTCAAGCTGTTGGGAACCCACCTCCCACATGGGAGGTCCCGGGTTCAGTTCCCGGTGCCTCCTAAAGAAGACAAGCAGATGCAACAAGCAGACGCAATAAGCTGATGCAATGAGCTGAAGCAATGAGCAGGGAGTGGATGTGGTTCAAGCAGTTGGGCACCCACCTCCTACATGGGAGGTCCCAAATTCGATTCCCAGTGGTTCCTAAAGAAGATGACCAGACAACAAGCAGGCACAATAAGCAAACACAATGAGCAGAGACAGTGAGCAGACAAAGAGCAGAAACAATTAGCAGACACACTAAGGAGCCATCTCAGTGGGGACGGGGAATGTGTGTGTGTGTGTGTGTGTGTGTATACCTTGTAATAGTCAGGGGTTTCTAGGGAAATGGAACCAAGAGGAGATATTTGTAAGAGCTATGAGATTTTATAAAACTGTCTCATGTGACTGTGGGGATGTACCAGTCCAAATTCTGGAGGGCAGGCTGCATGCCAGGAGCTCTGATGAAGGCCTTCAATGAGTTCCCCAGGAGACACTGGCTATCTGAAGTAGAGATGGAAATTATCTCTCTTAATGCTGAAATCAATTCTCTTTATAAGACCCTCAGTTGATTGGATGAGACATCACTCATTGCTGAAGGCAATCTACTCAATTGATTGTAGATGTAATCAGCCAGAGATGCAGTCAACTCACCAATGATTAAAGTCCAGGAAATGACTTTGCATTAAAATTAGCCCAGTATCTGCTTGACCAAACAACCACGTGCCATTATCTCGCCAAGCTGACACAACCTAACCACCATAATTCCTTGTCAACTTGGCAACCACACACATCACCTTAAATGATACTTAATCTCTAACTAAAAGCAATTACAGACATTTTTTCCACCTAACAATGCTCAACTGTCCTGCATACAACCAGAAATACACTAAATCCCTCCAGAATAGAGTACAAGTCCTTGGGAAATATTCACTCTTAAATACTATGTCATGAAACTAATACAACTTATGTCACAAGGGAAGAAAGCAAAGATATTCGTTTTATGTACATATACAAACATACTCATAACAAAACAAGGAAGAAATATTCATGACCAGTATAGTCTTCATATCTGTAACTGGTCACATGAACATCATAAGTATTTATCACTACCTTTTTTCATTATCCATCCTATGTTCCCTTTACCCACAGCAAACACCTCAGCTGGCTGTGGTTCTTTGCCTGGTGGGGTGACCCAAACCTTGATTCCTGAAGATTCTGGGCCAATTCTAGTCCTGCTTGGACTGGGTTGTTGCAATTTTTCATTGATTTTAATAACAGGGCATGATAGTACTAAGAGATGCCTTAGGGTATCTCCTGTATTCCAGGCAAACTCTTTACCTCCATTGTGTAGTTGCAGTTCTATTTCTCCTTGGTAGTCAGGATCAGTCACTCCAGCCAGTACAGTAATTCTCTTCTTTGCCTGTTAATTCAGAGGCATGAGGAGCCCAAACTGACCAGGTGGCAGTCTTAACTTCCAGTTCAATGGAATCATTGCTGCATTTTCTGGTGGACGCACACCTCCTTTTGAAGCTAATACCTGTAGATCAGCAGAACTTAAGGTTGCAGGGACAGGAAGGAAAATATTTCCTAGTTACTCGGGGTAATAGTGAATGGTTCCACTCCCATTTCCACCCTTTGATTCCTGGACCCATGAATTCTGGCTATGGGAGAAACAGCACCATAGAGAGGATGTTGATTTAGGGCATACAAAGCCTTCTGGAGAACATTGTCCTAGCCCTGCAAGGTATTGCCACCTAGTTGGCACCATAATTGACTCTTCAAAAGGCCATTTGACCATTCTATCAATCCATCAGCTTAAGGATGATGGGGAACATGGTAATACCAGTGAATTCCATGAGCATATGCCCATTTCCACTCATCATTTGCTGTTAAGTGCGTTCCTTGATCAGAAGCAATGCTGTGTGGGTGTAGAGCACCAGATGGTAGATAAGACATTCAGTAAGTCCACAGATGGTAATTTGGGCAGAAGCATTATGTGAAGGAAAGACAAATCCATATCTGGAGTATGTGTCTATTCCAGTTAGAACAAATTGCTGCCCCTTCCATGATGGAAGTGGTCTAATTTAATCAATGTGCCACCAAGCAGCAGGCTAATCACTCAGGGAATGGAGCCACATAGGGGACTGAGTGTGGGTCTCTGCTGCTGTCAGATTTGTCATGCAGCAGTGGCTGTGAACAGGACAAGCTTGGTGAGAGGAAGTCCATGTTGCTTAGCCCATGCATAACCTCCATCCCTACCATGATGGTCACTTTTTTCATGAGCCCATTGGGTAATGACAAGAGTGTCTGTGGAAAGAGGCTGACTGCTATCCTCAGAAAGAGTCATCTTCTCCATTTGATTATTAAAGTCTTCCACTGCTGAAGTCACTCGTGTGGGAAACAAATATCTTCATATTTTTTGCCTAATCAGAAATGTCTATCCACCTGTCTTCCCCAGACTTCTTTGTCAAAAATATTGCAATCATTTTCCTTCCAAGTCCCTAACCATCCAGCCAAACCACTGGCAATCACCCATGAATCAGTGTACAAATGCACCTCTGGCCAATTCTCCTTCCAAGCAAAATGAAAAACAAGGTGCACTGCTCAAAATTCTGCCCACTGGGAGGACTTCACCTTACCACCATACTTCAGGGATGTCCCAGAAAGGGGCTGCAGTTGTCCACATTTGGGTGGTACCTGCATATCTTGCCGAACCATGTGTAAACCAAGCCCGAGTTTTCTCTTCCTCAGTCAACTGATTGTAAGGAATCCCCCCCCAGGAGGCCATTGTTGTGGGCTGGGAAAGAGAAGGTAATGTGACAGGAATGGTGGGCACGTGTATTTGGGTCTCTTTCTCATTTAATTAGTCAGCCAAATGGGTGCTGGTGAAAAGTACCAGAACTCTGTTGCCTTTTATAAAAGGTATTATTTGGGGTAGAAGCTTACAGTCACACAGCCCTAAAAAGTCCAACGCAAGGTACCATAAAAGTTATTTTCTCACCCAAAGTCTCTTGCCATGTATTGAAGCAAGATGGTGGGTGATGTCTGTAAGGATTCAGCCTTCCTTCTTCCTCTTAAGTCTCCTTGGTCCCAGCTTCTTCTGATCTCAGCTGTAGGCTGACATAAGGTTAGTCTCTCTCCTCAGGGCTTATTTCTTCCCAAGCTCAGCTGCTCTGTTCTCTTCACAAGGTCAGCTGTAGACTATCAGGCTCATCTCTGTTCCCAGGGCCTCTGCTGTGTCTAATGAGCTGTCTCTTCCTCTGTGTATCTTCTCTGTGTCTCTACTTCCATATAAGAGTCTATTTTATCAGCCCACCAAGTGGGCTGGGACTCAGTTGCACTCTAATGATGTGGTTGAATCAAAGCCCTAATCTTGACACAATTTAATCAGATATCTCAGCTGAATCTAATACAACCAAAGGGTTATCATGCCCAGAGGAACAGACCAGTTAACAAACATAATCTCTCTTTTTCTGGAATTCATAAATAATCTCAAACTGCCTCACTCCAGCCTCTGAATTCCAAAAAGACATTACAATATTTAGAAAATTTAAATCCTCTCAGTTAGCAATGCTAAATACAAAATCATATCACAATCAGTTTAACGAAATACGGTTTGTCTTGGGGCAAAGTCTCGTCTGGCTGTAGATCTCTGAAACTTATAAAACAATAAATCTACTTCCAATACACAAAAGGACAGACAAAGGATAAACATTTGCATTACAATAAAGAGTAATTGGGAGGGAAACATGAGTCACTGGTCCCCTACAGTTCCAAAAACCTGCAGGGCATAATTTCATTCGATTTCAAAGTCTGAGAGTCATTCTCAAGAATATGGTTTCTTCTCCCTGGGGCCTCATGGGGACCCATACATTCCACAGGCTTGCCAAATGGCCATTTTCTTTGTTCCACCCTCATAAAGTATCTGAGTGAAGACTGAGCTCCAGACCTTTCCTTCCAAGAACACTGGGATGATGGCCATTCATTTCCTGATCTCTGGGGTACAGTCTCAGCTCCCTTAGTACAGTGATGTAACAGCAACATTCTCCCTAATCTCTGGCATACAAGCCCAACTCTCTCAGAGTAATGAGTTGGCAACTTGGCCTTCTCTAATATATGGGGGACAAGCCCACCCCTCTCAGACCTATGGGATGTCGACCTTACTCTCCCCAACCCTTGGAGAATGTGCTCAATCCTCTCTGCAGCCTGGGACAGCAAAACTCTCCCTGAAAAAAACCAACAACCAAAAAACAAACTCTCCCTAAACAGTGGGTTGGAACATCCATCCTCTTCAAATGCAGGGCATACTCACCCTCTCTGTACACATGGGTGGGGTTCCTTTCTTGGCCCAAGGTGATGTCTTAATTCCAAATCTCAGCTTCCATGGTTTTCTTCTTAAAGGCATTTTCCTTTCCATATATCCCCTCCATGTCCCTTTTAGTCCAGGCTGACAGCGGTTTTGTTCATAGGGCTCTCTCAAAAAATTCGTTGGTTTAGCATGTAGTAAGCAGGGGGCCAAGTCATCAGACAGTAATACTTCCCTCAAGTCTTTCCTAGATAGCTGAATTTTCTATCTTGATTTACAAGTTCTAAGTTTACTTAAGTCCTCAAATGGGGCAAGATCATCTGGGGGCTTGATTTCCAGAGGCTTAGAATTTCTGGAATCAGTTTCTGGTTTCATTGTGCCCAATAATTCAGTTCTCAGCTTATCTCTCTCATTTAGCATTTCACTATCAGCTGGAAGGAGAAGCCAAGCTGCATTCTCTGAGTTTACTTTGGCAAGTTCTTCAGGTATATGTCCAGGCTCACCATTTTCAAATTCTGCCATCTGTTAAACATCAGGAGTTAATCTTGCTAAGTTCTCTGTGACTTTAAAACACACATTTCCTTTCCTCCAGTTTCCAATAATAGTTTCATCATTTACTTCTAAGGCCTCATAAAAAGTCTCTTTAGCTTCCATATTCCTACCAACAGTCTCTTCAAAGCATTCTAGGCCTTTTTTATTAAGCATTTCACAATTATTTCCTTCTAAGTCCTTATCAAAAATTACTTGAGGCTCCATATTACTTCCAGGAGTCTCTTCAAAGCAATCGAGACATTTTCCATCAAACATATCACACTTCCCCCCAAAAATACCCCTTACACATTTATAAAATCATTCCAGCATTTTGGTATTTGCAAAAGCACTACCCTACTCTTGGTACCAAATTCTGCATTAGTCAGCCAAAGGGGTGTTAATGCAAAGTACCAGAACTTTGTTGCTTTTATAAAGGGTATTTATTTGGGGTGGAAGCTTACAGTCACAAGGCCCTAAAGAGTCCAACTCAAGGTACCATAAGAGGTACTTTCTCACCCAGAGTCACTTGCCATGTATTGAAGCAAGACAGCAGGTGATGTCTGTAAGGATTCAGCCTTCCTTCTTCCTCTTAAGTCTCCGTGGTCCCAGCTTCTTCTGTTCTCATCTGTAGGCTGGCATAAGTCTAGTTTCTGTCTTCAGGACTTGTTTCTTTTCAGGCTCAGCTGTTCTGTTCTCTTCACAAGGTCAGCTGTAGACTATCAGGCTCATCTCTCTTCCCAGGGCCTCTGCTGTTTCTAATGAGCTGTCTCTTCCTCTGTGTATCTTCTCTGTGTCTCTACTTCCATATAAGATTCTATTTTATCAGCCCACCAAGTGGGCTGAGACTCAGTCGCACTCTAATGATGTGGTTGAATCAAAGCCCTAATCTTGACACAATTTAATCAGATATCTCAGCTGAATCTAATACAACCAAAGAGTTATCATGCCCAGAGGAACAGACCAGTTAACAAACATATTCCTTTTATTTGGAATTCATAAATAATTTCAAACTACCACAATCATGTAACTTTCTTTTGCTTTCAGGACCTTCTTGAGCCCTATTTTATATATACCACTTCCATTTTATGATGGAGTACTGCTGTGCATGCTCAAATTTATGGTTTGTGATAGTCATAACCACCTTGTCTTTGGTGATTAGTGCTGCCACTTAGCTTCTGCCAGCCCAGGATCCGATCATCCCCATAATATTTAAGGATTCTAATTCCATTATTAGCTATTATATTTAGGACTGGTGAAATTTAAAAGTTCCTAGAAAAATATAAAATACAAAATGTGACTCAAGGGAAAATAAACTACCCAACTAGCTCTATAATCACCAAAGGAATTAAATCATTATTTAAATGTTTTTTCACCCAGAAGACACCAGTACCACATTGCTTTGCCAAAATTCAAGTTTTCAAGAAAACTGTATTCAATGAAACTCAAAATTCCAAAACAGGGTATGTTAAAATCATTTGCTTAGGTTAATATAATTTTAATACCAGTATAGACAATGGTGGTTTGTAAAAGGAAATGTTCTGGCCAAGCTTAGTTAAAATCATAGATGTAAAATTTGTATTAGAAATTTTTAAACCCAATTCAAACATGTGTAAATACCATAATGCATCATGACTGAATAGAGCTTATCCTGTAATAAAAGATTAGTTCAACACTGGAATATATAGTAATGTAATTATTACCTTAATGAATTGAAGGAGAAAAAGTATAGTTTTCTCAAAGGCTGCAGAGAAAGCATAGATAAATTTCAAAATCCATTCATAAAACTTTTGTCAATCTAGTAATAGAAGATATATTCTTATGAATCTAGAAATAAAAGAGAACCTCCTTAATCTCATAAAAAGATATCTAAAATACTTAGAACAAACATCAGACACAATGCTATGTCATTTAAATATTAAAAACCTGTAGCATGTATCATACATAACCATTTGTCATTTAAAATTAGGAACTTAAGACTGACTGCATTGAATATTTCTATTCAATATTATATTGGAGTAATAAAAATGGTAATAAGGAAAGAAAATGAAAAAGGAGTTATAATTTTTAGAAAGGAGGATATAGAATGGCCATTGTTCACAGTTATATGATGATATACACTGAAAGTCCAAATAAATCTATAAATTCTTCAATTCATAAATGAATTCATCATGTTCATTGTAATAAGATTAATAAATAAGATACCTCACACTTCTACATATGAACAAAGATAGATAAATCAACGTGCTTTATGCAATAGCAATAAAATTATGTTAACTAGGAATAAAATATTTGCACACTTTTATTGAAAGGCATTGTAAAACTTTATTAACAAACATTAAGGAAACTGAAATAGGAGAAAAGACATGATATTATCTGGATAAGAATAGTCCCAGAATTGACCTATAGATTCAATACAATTCCACTCAAAATCTGAGCAGAGTTTCCTTAGAACTCAGCAAAATAGTTTCAACATTTATGTGGAAGAGCAAATTGCCAAGAATTGCCAAAGCATGATTGAATAAGAAGAGCTGAGCAGCTTAATCTAGTATATATATGTGTGTGTGTATCTGTTTACATATCAAGACATATCCCAGTGTTGTGATAAATAAGTTAGTCAAAATTATTGACAGAGAGAAAGAAATAAGTGGACCAATGGCACAGAACAGAAAGCCCCAAAAGAAATCCAAGACAGAACAGAAACTTGATATTAGACAGACTTGCCATCACGTGTAAGGTGTGTAAAGGAAAGTGGATTCAATAAATGTTGCTGGCACAGTTGTTATCTATTTAGAAGAAAATGAAATCAGATCTTGATCATATTTTAGATACAAAAATAAAATCCAAACAGATCAAGACTTATGCAGAAGACTTGTGCAAAGTTTTAAACCTTCTGAAGAAAATATAGAAAAATATCCTTTTCATTTTGAGGTCCAAGAGGATTCCTTAAATGAAAATCAAATTGCCTTCACTGTTCAGCAATCATTAATGGGTCTGTGGGGTTGTTTTACAGAGACGTTTTTCCAGCCTTCACCTTGGCGCTTGCCTTCCATTTTGCTCTGCTTTGGCCTATGTGTTTGCATCATCGGGTGGATGATTTTTTTCTTCAAGTACCACAGTAAGTGAAATAGAGACTCATGAGCCTTTGGCTTATTCATAGTTTCAGCCAGACTGGGATCAGGGATACTCCCATATACCTCTCTGGTTTGGTCCCCCAGCCCTGGGACCAGGGGCCCATCACCTGGACCACAGGGCCCACAGTCCTCATCCTCTTTCTGAAATGGCTTCCTCAGGAAATGCCAGCCCCTTCCAGACCCTTCCTAAACTACACATAGTGCCCGAGAATTAGACAAAGAATGATTTTCAGTATATTTAGAGCTTATATAAATTTCTTAGAGCTACACAAAAACCCCAGTAAAAAAGTT
>JAQZBX010114041.1:5000-10052 GCA_029593785.1 Cabassous unicinctus
TGTTATGTAAAGAGAAGCACACTCAGGGGGAAATGGCAGACTTTGATTATTGGCTTAGCATCTGATGCCTTGAATAAATGTTCTAGTATCTCTGAGCCCCAGTTTCATAATTTATAAAATGAAGAAATTGGACTAGATGTTGATATTGGTAATGTTGATAGAACCTTATATCTGTTTGCTTTTTAAATTATTTTTATTATTTAAAAAGTTCTTTCAGTTATAATATTTAACTTGATTATTTTAAAATAAAAAACCCTTTGAAAGGTAGGAATTGAAGCCAGGTCTTGAAAACCTCAATTTAACAAATGAGGATAATAATGCTCAGAAGAGTTGAGATACTTATGTGTTTTCATACCTCTAGTGGGTGGTGGACCAGTGATTTAAATCTCTGCTTTCTTATTTTTTTTAATTTCTTGGTAACATTATTTTTTAATTATAAAATGTGTTCTCAGCTCATATTTTCTGAATAGGTGGTTTCCAAAAAGTCCTTCCACTCAGAACTTCTACATTCCTGTCATTTTTAATGGACTCTACTCTTTGACCATTTCTGTGACAGAGGGCTCTGAAAGACTTTCCTGTTTCTGTGGATCATCAAAAAGTTTCTCTTTTCCATTCTGAACATGGCAGCATTCATTGTCAGGAATGCAACTCAGTTGATAATATGCATCCCTGAAAAAGACTGTAGAAATGTGCTGTGTTAATTTGACATCACTGATGTTATAGTTGAGAATGCTGGCATTATGAGTATGTGAAAATGTTTTTGGCTCCTGCTAAACCTTACTATTTACAATTCATTACTTATGAGTCAAGTCCCAGAATTCAATGCACTATCTGCCAATTGCGTTGTATCAAGTTTCATAAAAGAAGGCAGTAAACATACAGATACCTGTTGCACATTTCCCTAGAAACCAATCCTCTGTGTAGTGCTCTATGAAATTCTGTTTTGATTAGGTTGTTACATCTGGGACAGAATGGCAAATAGTGTTTGGCGGAGGAAAAATGTGGGCCTGTATAATGCTAAGATTAAAGTCTGTCCAATAATACAAGCACGTCAGCCGGGACGGGCCCTGTATTTATAGCGGAAAGGCCACTGGGTGAGGATTCATCACACAGGTTCAAGGGAAGCAGTGTCAATTACTTTAGAACCTTTTGTGATAACACTGGATGGACCACTGAGAAAGTGCCACATTTAATCTATTTCCTGTTTAAGCGGACAAAGAACTAGTAAACACAATAGGAAATGATCCCATTTGGGCAGAAGGCAGAGAGGAGGAAGATGGGCAAAATGACCTCATGCTGCAGATTGTCTACACTTCTAAATTTTATGATCCTATGATGTGAGAATCTAATTAATAGGGTGACTTCTCTGAGTATTTCATGTGCAGTGTCTTACGTAACTCTTTCAGATGGCAAATTATATGGCTTAAACTGCCACAGAGAGGGAAAAGGCAAAAAGTAAGGGAATGAAAGTAATGGGTTCTTGAATTAATGGGTTTGAGCAGGGGAACATCCTCAGTGGCGGACCATGCTCTGATGTTTTATGTATTTGTTATCCTGCAGCAGAATGACTTCCCAATTAATTAGGTTTTTGATCAAACGCTGTGCAGTTGTGTGGATATAAGAGAAAGAAAATGAAAAGCTGCATATAAAATAATCCTACACTAACAGGAGATTCAGTAGATTTGGTACCCATGCACCATGCATGAGGTTCTTTGTAACAGGTCAGATTATCCCCCAGATTTACAGGGCTAATAAGCATAATTGACAGATCCTGCATGTGACCACAGGTGGAGACAGCTGGTGGGTACTTGCCAAGAGCAACACATTTAACCAGCTGCCAGTGGAGCTTGCCAATGTGGGGTCACCATGGAACATCTGGTCTACTGGGTATGAAGCTAAAAATCTGTCACTGGTACTTCACATTTGCCACCTGCTAGCTAATCTTCCTGTGAGTCTTTACTTAATGGGGGGTGGGGCAGGTAGGAAAGCACACACATCTTTCTTGAGTGTCAGCATGTTCAGAAAATGTCTATGGCTTCCGAGAGGGTTAATGCACTTGGTTGAGTCACAGTGATCATCATCAAGAATACTTTCTTAACTGTAGTCTCTTTTGCAAGGTAGTACCATGAATGCAATTGCTACAGAGGTGATGCTTTTGTCAAAGAAGAGAAAACTGGAGACCTCTGCAATGATGATTCTCCTTTGAGGATCATAATGGTGGCTTTATGATAGGAGTTGCATTTTCTAGGTGTAAATAATTAGCTTCAACCTTAGTACAATGGGCATAAATAAAAGCTCTATTTTACTACAGGAAAACAGAAAATTACCTTACATAGTGACATAATTTTCCAGGCTGCTGTGACAGATACTAAACAATGGGTTTAAAAATGGAAATTTATTGTCTCATGGTTTTGGAGGCTGGGAGGCTTGCTTCCACCTGGGCTAGCATTCCGGTGCTGACTTGGGGTTCCTTGGCTTTCTCATCACATGGCTTTCCTGACACATGGTTATGTCCTCTCCTTTTTCTTGTTGGATCCCTCTGACTTCCTGTTTCTTTCTCCTCCCTGTGGCTTTCTCTATGTCTGAATTTCTTCTGCTTATAAAGGCCTCCTTTATAATCTGGATAAAGACTCAACCTCAATCAGTTGAGCCACATCTTAACTAAAATAATACCTTTAAGATATCCTGTTTACAATGGGCTCACACCCACAGGAATGCAAAATAAGATTAAGAGCATGTCTAAATTGGGGTACATAATCAGTCTACCACACATAGCACACCCATTTCACATTTCACATCTCATCCACCTCACCATATCCTCCTGTTTTCAGCATTCTCTCCTACAACCTCATAATATAGTTAACCCAGACCAATTGGAATGAATTAATTACTGATTTAAAACACAGAATTTATGCACTATAATTGACAGGATGCCTTGCTTCCTATTAACGGTGAAGTGCGTTATGTAATGCATTCCTTATTTCTTTGATTGAGACAGCTTTCCTTTACTTCACAGGAATTCACATGAACTGTTCTAATCTGACCTTTTTTCCCTAATGACCAGTTACTTTAATAGGATCTGATAGAAGCTGGCAATCTCTCTATGTTTTTAAAATATAGCCCTGGTTTATTTTGTCTACAGTGTGATTACTCCTTAGGTGCCATGAAGCCATTGCTTCTGAAGTGTTATATTATACTGACATAACAACGATAATAATAGGCTACTTTAGCCAGTTTTAAGTGGTACACCTCTAAGTTTTTGAATATGCTGCTCCTTCCATCTGGAGTATAGAATATCTTTCTTTAACCTAAGACCAGCTGACCTGGAAAATTTTATATCCTGATTCTTCCCTATACATTAGGCCAGAGTTAAACAGTTTTCCTCAGACATGGTGGCAGATACTAGTCATTGTCCCCCAATGCACATTCTCTCCCCTTCTTCTTTTCCATAATAAAACCCCTTGAGTTTTAGCTGGTTATGGTGGCCCAGTTAAAAACTACATTTCCAAGACTTCCTTGAAACTAGATGCGATTAACTTCAGCGAACAGATTATAAGTAGAAGTGATATGTATAACTTCAGTAATGGATAGTGGTGATGATAGCACAACATTGTGAATGTAATTAACAACACTGAATTATGTACATAAATGTGGTTAAAAGGGCAATTTTAAGATTGTATATATGTTACTAGAATAAAAAATTTAAAAAAATACAACACAAACAAAACCCTATTGTAAACCACAGATTATAGTTAATAATACAATTATATTAGTATTCTTCCATCAATAGTAACAAATGTACCACACTAATGCAAGGTGTTAGTCATGGGGAGGGGGTACATATAGGAGCTCTGTATTTTCTGCTTTATTTTTCTATAAACTTACAACTTCTATAAATAAACAAAGGAAGAAAGAAAGGCAAATTTCTTATGTTCCACCTCTTTTTCTCCTTTCCTATGGGCTAAAAGGCAGTGCTAGTGCTGGTGATTGTTGGCAAATGCCAAACCAAGAAAGGAGCCTGAATCCTAACTGACCTGACAGAGCAGGGCTGTCTAGTGGCTCCAGACTACCCGCCTACTTCTGGACAGAAAAGTGAATAAGTTGCTATCTTGTTTGAGTCACTCTATTTTTCAGTCTTTATTATAACAGCTTAGCTTTATGCCCTTACTAATATATACCTTCATCCTTCTGGTCTCCATATTTTTGCTTCTGCCATTCTCTCTTCCTGGAACATCCTTAGCTTTCTAGTGAACATCCACTTACACTTGTAAGAACAGATCATGTGATACTCCCTCTGACTCCCCTGAGACTCCCCAATTTGTATATGCAGAATTTTTCACAGCTTCATCTGTATTTTTATTAAAGCTCTTTTCCCAGAGTTATCATGTGTCATGTCTTTCTAGCTAGCCCCTAAGTTTCTCAAGATGAAGGGAGAGGTCTTCTACACCAATCCCTGGGCCCTTAGTAAATATATGTTGAAAGCATAACTGACATAATAATAATAATAATAAGAAGAAGAAGAAGAAGAGGTTGCTATAGACATTTTTAAGTTGTAAACATCCATGTTTTTGCATATGCTGCTTTTAAATTACTTTAAAAGTCATTGTGCTAATTATCATCTAGAATACTTTTGGAAAGTCCTACCAATGCTAATTACTAAAAAGAAGCAGTTGGTTTAGATTAGAGGCTACAAACCAGCAGCTAGAGGTGAGTTTTTGCTTTTGTTTTTCTTTTGTCCATACTCTGGTTCTCAGTAGAGGCTCGTGGTGTCCCCACTGAATGTCAGTTACTAGGGTGGCAATTGCCTTGGGATTTCAGAGAAAGGATGATGATGGAGGCATAGCTGTGAAGCAGAGTTCTTTGACTAGACACTAGAGCAGTTATATAGTAAGTCTGCAGTGGTTCTATGAATGGGCCAGTTGTTCTGGCTATAGGGTATTCAGAAATAGAAGTTCTTGTCTAGAGCTTGTTGACACACTCACTTTTATAGCTTTTCTCTTATTCATGACAGGTGGTACAGAGGTGGAAATAGCCTTGTAGAAGTTGGACAGT
>JAQZBX010114042.1:0-10053 GCA_029593785.1 Cabassous unicinctus
TTTTTTTTTTTGAGAGAGAGAGATAATTTGGGGCTCAAGGGGATGAATTGATAATGAAAGAGGTTCATATAAAATTGTATTGTGTAGCAGCACATTTTCAGTGATTTTTTTTTCAGCACTGTTATTTTGAACTGTTCTGTGCCAAATACAACCTGTCTGACAAACTTGCAAAAAGGAGGTGACTATATTCATTCACCTATGGGATCTGATTAGACCCATTCATTTTCATTTCAATGATGAAATTGTTTTCAGTACTAAATGTTCTCTCTGTGGGTTTTTTGTGTGTGTGTGTGTGTGAAATCTGCTATTCTTGCATTATGATTTCTATTATTTCATCTCTTAATGAAGGTAAATATCTTTATTTTATCTTCCCTTTCAGGTAGTTATATTCTCTCCAGTTTTTGAGTTCCTAATTCTCCTATTTACAAAATTTGCTAACTCTCAGGGTGATTTATTTCTTCGGATGGTTCTCTTTGGTGTGTTGTTTTGCTTAGAGGAGTTTCTTAGGCCCTGAGTTGTAAAAGAGACCCTTCAGAGCAGTTATAAATTTGCTTCTGCCAGGGTTTTGGCTCTTAAAGATCCTGAGCTTTTTCAGATAACCATTTCTGAGCTCGGGGTTCCTGATTTATGCAGATATTGTAATTTAGATCTGTTGCAGGCCTGGAATTTTGATTTCTCACCGGTACCTTTTGTCTACCCCAAAGCCCGAGGCAAAGAACAAACCTCCTTGCCTCTTCCTCCAACTAGTAGGTGGAGTTTTTCCATTTCCAGTGGCTGACAGCTCTTTAAGGCTCCAGCTTTTACCTAAGGGCCTACTTCCAGCTCCTCGAGGCCGTGTACTCAAACATTAAAACCTCAAATACTGGCCGCCGAGGCCTATAACTAAGTATAAAATGTTGGAGGGCTGCCACTGGCACTGGGAACTTCCCTTCCTTTTTGTTTTTGTTTTTGAGCTTTTATATTGTTTATATCATTTGTTATATTTTATCCACTATTTAAGTTTATAAAGCAAAGCTCGGTAGTACCTGTGGGAGGAGGTCGTCTCTTTTACTTTTCATGAAGAACATTTCATCTTTGTTTTGCCCCTGCCAGAGTCTTGCTTTCAGATTATCTCATTCCATATTCATTACAGTTTTTCCTAAATAACAGTAATTCCTTCTCCATAGAAGTCCAGTTTATTTGTACTTTTTTTTCATAATTGTGTTACCGGATTTTGTCTGGGTTCTTGACTTACACTGCAGAAATGAATTTCTAGAGCACGGTGGGTTAGTTAGACCAGTAATTTATTAAGGTAGGGAGGGAAGAGAAATGGGAGAAAATAACAGATCATGAGTCCCTGGTAGAGAGGGGAGAGGGGAAGGGTGAGAGAGACTTTTGCGCATGCTTTTAAACCATTAATTATTCCACCACTTTGCTAATGGCATGGGAGGAGTCCCAGCTGTTTGCTGTTTTGATTGATTACCCCACTCATCAATCCCCCAGGTGGGCCCAATGCTAATGTCCCTGGAAAATATCCGGGGCTTCTCCTGGGAATCTCTGGGAATCTCATTCTGGATGGTAGAATCTTGCGAGGGTCTTCCAGCAGCCATCTTGGGGGTATTGATGTCCACGTGGACTTCTTGCCAGGTTCCAGATCCATCTATTGGTTCCCTATTTTACTAGCCAGCTTCAATTGTCTTTTCATTTTTCCTAGCTATCCTTGGCTTTTATCATGTCCACGTTGGTTTATAAAAGAAAAGCTGCCTCTCACCTTTCTTCACCTTTGCCACACCCTTCCTTCAAGGGGATGTTAATTGTCTCCTCTTCCTCAGTTGTTAGTATGGTTTCATTGTTTTCCAGGCCATGCTCATCCCTTAGTACTCTATATTTCAAAGCCATGCACATCTGCCCCATCTTCCTCCAGTTGGTTCCCCTTTACCACCAAACTCAGTTCTAACTACATCCAGTCAGACTTTTCATCTTAGATTTTTTCCCACAAGGTCTTCTGCAATTTACATTTCCTCTATCTGTTCAATTGTGTTGCAGGCCTTTACAGTCGCAAGTATTTCCTCTTCCAGTTCTGACTTAAATTCCTACTTCAGCAGGACTTATTAGCCACCAGTCTCCACCCTCTCTAAAATTCCACAAAATGTGTATGTTTCTAAATCAGAATATGATGATATCTCTTCCCTCTGTACAAGCCTTTGGTGAAAATTGCTTACAGAATTAATTCTTACTCTTTAAGGCCATGCCTGGCCTTCCATAATCTTTTCTCAACCTACTTTCCCAGAGTCATCTCCTGTTGTTTCTTCCTTAGATGTTACCATGTATTCTGGTTCACTGCTGTGAACCAAGCACCAACGAGTGACAAAAAAAGAATGCTCAATAACTTGTTAGTGAATAGATGAATGAATGGATGAATTCAGTAAGTGCTTATAGAATGCCTACATTATGCCAAGAATTGTGTTAGGTGCTGAGATAATAAGATGATTAATAATGTGACCCCTGTACCCAAGGGCATGTATAAAGACATTAACCAGAGAAAGAGACAAAGTGAAGGACATTTTAAATAGAGTAGATTGTGCAGACAAGGGCATAGAATATAAACATAATGTACGAGGCAAGAAGTAGCAAGATTTAGTGTGGGACATGCCAGAAGCCCAGATTATGGAGCATTTTATGTGCCATCTTAAAGAACTTTTTGTCATTCCTGAAACATGTCCTCTTCTCCATCTCTGTGAGATGCTTTACTTGAAATGCTCATCCTCTCTTCACAGCCACCCCCATGTATATTTTTATTTATATTTCAAAACCAAAATCTGATACATTCTTGGAAGAATTATTCGCATCCTCTTCTGTAATTTCTTAACCTTTATTCAAACTTTTCTTTTGACCTAAATTCCAACTTTGTGGCATACCTCAGCACCAAGCACATAGTAGACACTTAAATATTGGGTGAATATGAGCAAGTTTAGTAAGTTTGCTGTTTTTTGATCAATGTAAAGGGACAGTAAAGAGTAAAAGAAGAAAGAAGACTTGAAGAAATTCTGAATATTGAAATAAACAATATATTCTACAAATTATTCAATATTTTAAGGTTCAACAAGTTAATGGTAGTGACTATTTCTCATTGGCCTAACATGGAAAACTTTATACCTGCTAGAAAAGGGATTGTGTTCTATTTGTGTAATATCACCATTGACCACTATGATATTCATAACACTGAGAAATCTGCCATGGAGTGCACTCTTCAGCTTTATGCTTCAAAGGACGCTCACAGCGTCTTAGCCTTGCCCCATGGTTCTGCTTTTTTTGCCCTGTAAAGTAAAATCAACTCTCTGCCATGCTATGGGAACAACTTCAGTTTCAGGATGAAATATAATTCAAGTATCACCACTACCTCTGTTGCCAGGTATAATTATCCACCCCTGCTTTGGGCCCCACGCTCACATATACAGTCTCCGGTTCACATTACTGTAATTCTTTGTCTCCCCCACTAGACTGTGAGCTCCTTGATGTCAGAGGACTTGCCTTATCAGTCTCTGTAAATCTATCACCCAGTCCAGTTCCTGATGCAGAGTTGTGCTCCATAAATATTTATTGAATGAATAGGAAACTGAAGGAACATATAAAGATTATAATGGTGGGCATTCTTTTCAAACTAGAGAAACACCCATTCTCTGTTTTCCAGATGAAAACTTTCAAATGAAGCTGGTTTTAGCTTTGTTGTCTTTTCCCTTCTTTAAATTGCTAGATAATTACTTGCATCTTCCACTAATTATTAACTTGCCTTTCCCATTCCAGCTCTATCTCATGACATTAACTTCCACCCCACTTTTTCCCCACTTTGGTTGGGGGGCTGGTAGGGAATCCATAGGCCTGTGTTTAATACCTTTTAGTCTCCATTCTCCCTATACTCCATTCTCCCCAATTCCTACTCCCGCCTATAAAAGTGTGGCCTTGCCCTTTTTATTCCCAAGGTACCTCATACCATAAAAGTATGGCATCGATATATTTCTGAGAGTTTGGGGTTTTTTATCTTAAAAGTACCATCCTTTGTGGGACATTCACTGTGGAGTTTAGGTGGGGTGCCAGCAATCCAAGCCTGGTTCTCTTTTATGTACCTCATCAGTCTGTGATGAAGATCATGTGTCCACGTCTTTCCTGCCATTTCCAGGTCTCCTCTCCCAATCTCCTATGGGAAACTGCTTGAAAAACACTCATTTACTTCTGTAAGAACAAGCAATAATGGACAGGGACTGCTTGGTGTAGATCCATATAGTGCTTCGGAAAGAAGCAGTCTATCACTTCCTACAGTAATGCCAATGTTAACAATATTAGGCAAAGCAGTTTAGTTCCTCAGTGCTACATGTCTCAAATCTTTCTTTTCCAGCAGAGGATCATTGCTTTATATTTGCATAAACATAAGTATACATTCAGATGATTTTACCAAAAAAAAAAAAAAGACACTCATTGCTCAAAGTTTAATTCAGTCCTCCACACTTAACAACAATGCTTGCAATTTTTAAACAACAGTTTTTTTCTGCTTTTCAAGGATTTAAAGTAACCTTGTATATCAGACTTAGCTTGGGTCATCTTGTTTATGATGATTATTATTGATAAGTAATTTTATTGCTTAAAATATTGAAGTTCCAAGCACTTTGCTAAGTTACTTCATGTAATACAACAATTTTGCTGTTATTACCAAAAATTGTTATTATAGATGAAGAAACTGGGGATTGAACTAGGCTTTGATCAGAGGGTACTAAAATCCATCTATTCATTCAACAAATATTTGAGTGCTTATGATGTCAGCAGACAGCACAACAAAAACTTATGCTCTATGGAACTGAATATAGTGGATATCAGTTCTTGTTTTACTGACTATAGAGCATAACTTTTACAGCAATCTTACACTGCCCTAGGGGTAGAATCAGCCTTAAGGCCTGAAATAATTCTCTCATTGCTGTGAGTCCTGAAGCCCTCAAGTCACTGGAACCCAGCTGGCCCGTTTCACCAGATATTCCAACATTCCCAGTCAAGTTTGGATTTATAATGGGTCCCCAAGTTTAGGTCAAGAACATAAAATTTGAACCACTTTACACGCTGCTCGCTGAGAGTGAATTCTTGGTGAAGAAGCATTGCCCCATTAGGGATAAATGCTATCACAGGCTAAAAGGTAGCTTTGCAAGTGTTGATAAAAAAGCATACTATACTAGATTTAACATAGGTAGAAGGGCTGAGCAGGGGCAGCAGGAGGAAATATTCTTAATATTGCTGGTTGGTGACATCTTTATATACAAAGAAATGTTGCCGGTAATTCTGCTTGGAAGACTAATAAGGAGTCATTTCATTTCGTATATATTTTATTAGATAATGGGATTTGAGAGTGTAATAACCTGGTGAGAATTTCTCTGAAAATGGCAATCAAATTAGTCATATTCATGAAACTCATAAATAAGCCATAATTCAGCATTTTATGTCTAGGAAAAATAAAACGGGCCATGCTGTTTAAGAGGATAAGGGAATTTAACGGAACACTGGGGGATTTATAGCAGATTTATGAGGTAGATACATCCTAACTGGAAGCTTAATTGTGATTTAAATTACAGGTCAAGCTGTGCAATGTGTTTCTTTTTAGTGGAAATCTGTGGGGAGATAAGAGTTTGCTTGTTTAAAGAGGAAATAGAAAGCAAAGGAGAGAGCAGATTGCATATTCTGTTTTTCTTTTAAAACTTCAAGCTGCTTTAAGTCAAATTGCTCCTGAGTTCCTGATGATAGGTAGTGAAATTTACATGTTTTTTTTGTCTTTGTGTTCTCTCTGTTCCAGAGCAGTTATTTTACTTGACAGTAACGGAAAGACTTAGGCAGCATATCTGCCAGCAAACTAATACGGAAACCAGAGATAAGGTATTCTGAACCTTGCTGGAAATGGGACAGCCTGTCATTTTAGGCTGACACATAAAATCAGCAAGTTCTGCAGATGGAAGGGCTCTTGAAGAATTAAAGCCACTCATTTTGCAAATAGGGGAATTAAGGCTTCTAGTAGTTTTCCTAAATTTACTCTCTATCTCAAGTAACTCACAGTCTAATGAGGACCGTAATTTGGTTACCAAAAATAGCAATTCAAAGTATAAAGAAATTGTTTCCCTGCAAAACAATAATTAAAACAGATAATCAGAGACTAACTGTGGAAGGAGGATTTCTACTTGGAAGGAACATTTGGATCACATAGCCCAGACTTGCTGACATTTCCTCTTCCTGGGAGAAATCCCTCGATAATTAACACCACAACCACCATGTAGACTCCAGCCATGGGTGGGGATGGAGTTGGGGGTGGTGAATGAGGCAGAAGGCCTGAGAAGGAATTGGAATGATCCACTCACCCGCCAAAGGAAGGGAAAGCCAAGAATGGAACATTTAAACAATCCTTTACTAAAGCTTCAGGAATAATAATGAGAAAAAAATTGAGAGCATGGTGCAAAAAGAGAGAAGTCTCTGACATATAAGCTATAACATGCACTCTGAGGCTCACAGGCTTAGCGTTACTTGTGAGGCACCCTGGAGAAGCAAATGGCCCCTAGAGTGTCCCTGTATTGACCCCTCATTTTATCCCCCACCATCTTCCATGTTAGGGTCTCTCTGCCCCAGCATTGAGAAAGAGGCCCACAGTCATCCCCTGAAAGGGCCTTTTCTGCACACAAGCAAACTGATAACACAGGATTTGTGCAAAGTGCCAAGAAAGTTCACAAGAAGGAAGGATCATGGTTGGGAACACCATCAGGAAAAATTTCCTAGAAGTGATGATGTTTGAGGCAAATCCTTAAGGCTCAATATGCTTTTGACAGCTGGAGATGGGGAGACAGTGATCTGAGTGGACATATCATTGAAGACAAAAACTAAGAGGTAATGGTTTGGATAGGGGACAACCTGGTGGCAGGCTGCCAATGATTTTATTAAAGCTGTACAATACCACTGTGGTGGAAGCTGTGTTGCAGCAGGCAGAAGCTCCCTTCACGACAGAGGCACAGGATTCTCCAGTTGTCTGGTGTGTTGGCTGCTGACAGCTCACAGCTGAGACCCTCCACTGAAGGAAGCTACCTGGCTGAAGGTTACACCTCTCCGCTGTGACCACCCATATCCAATGACTGGTTGATACAGTGATATCAACCAGTCATTGAAGATGGGTGATAGAGTAGAAACAAGTTCCCTTGTTTCAACCAGGACAACTCTAGAGGGCTATTTAATGAGCTTCCCATACTATCAGCTGAGGCCTTTGTTATGACTGCATCACAGTTCAGCTTCTCCCTCTGGCTAGTTCTGTTTTCTGCAGTCCATCACTGGTAATGTTCCCCCAATAAACTTTCTGCATGGAAATCTCTGTCTCAGAATCTGTTTTCTGGGGATCCCACCTAAGACAATTCCAGATTTAATTTGAGACACTATAGGCTACTTTAACATAGAGTTTAACATGGAGTTTGGAAAGCCTGCAAACTACATATAATTTAGTCACTAGAAGAAGTGCGGGCTGTGGTCTCTATGGTAACAATTTTGCATGTCAGTTAAGTGATGAATTGCTAAGCTAATTTATATTCTGCTGCCAAAGAACTGGAAAGGAGAGGAGTTGTACCTGAGCTGTGAGTCTTCTGCTTCTCAGCTTTGCCTAACCCATTAATCAGTTCTGGTTACTAAGTGTTAGGGGCTGTATCAATCAGACTATATCAGGAAGATTTCTTTTTTCTTTTAATAGATTCCCCCCACCCCCACAGATGGCTCCGTCATCTATTTGCTCATTGGTTTTTTTTTGCTCGCTGTTTCCTCGTTGTTTGTTTGTTTCTTCTTTAGGAGGCACCAGGAACCGAACCAGGGACCTCCCATGTGGGAGGCAGGTGCCCAACTGCCTGAGCCACATCCTCACCCAGGAAGATTTCTTTATAATTCATGCAGCATATTCATTACAGTTCAGAAGAGGGAGAGAGGGTATTTCTGATTATCATAGTAACCAAGGAAGCCAGGCAAATGGAGCAACCATTGCCTAGGCCTTCGCAGGTAACTAACTTCCAGAGAGACAAGAGTTCTGGGAAGGTCTAGAATCAGAACGTACATGCTCAACCCAAAATGACACATATCATTTACACTCACAACTCACCACGACTATGTGCCATAGGAGTTCAGGAAGTACACTCCCAAAATGAGCCTGGAAGGAGTGGGGGCTGGACTATTTGGCAGATTGCACAAATGAAGACTAGGGGAAAATCTTGGAACCTAGAAAAATAAAAAAACAAAACAAAACAGATCAAACTAGTAGTTTAATTTTCAATTTTCATTTTTTAAAAAAGAAGCTTAGTAGTAAATAATCATTGCCCCTTTTGCACCTTCCGAAACTTATTTGTACTTTTTGGATTTTATCTTTGTCTATTTTATAAACAAGCATTTGGCATCTTCTATTTACAAAGTGATGTGATGGTTACCCTTGGGTCACAAGTTTGAAGAATCCCTAGACTCTTTCTTTAAAGAAGTTTATATCTGGTTGGAGAGACAGGTATTCTAAGTATGCATGTGTAGCCGTTGGGCAGTTTGATGTAATTATGAATTCCAAAAATAGATATTGGATCATGCTTGTAAACTGGTCTGCTTATCTGGGCATGATTAAGTTATGATTAGGGCGTTAACTGGGCCACGTCAGTAGAGCGTTGAGCCGCACCCCTTGGTGGGTGGGGGAATCGAAGATAAAAGACACAGCAAAGGACAATGTTGAAACAGTTTTGATGGAGTTCTGGTGAGGAAGGAAAGAAGGCCCCGGGATAGAGACGAACCATTTGCCTGAGAGTTCACAGCTGGCCTTGTGGAGAGAAGCAAAACCTAGAGAGCCTCATAGTCTATAGCTCACCTTGTGGAGGAAACAGAGGAGCTAAGCCTGGAGAGAAACACAGCCCCAGGAAGAGAGGAACCCAAGAAGCCTGAACCCTGGCAAACGTCAGCAGCTGTCTTGCTCCAACACGTGGCAATGGACTTTGGTGAGGGAAGAAACTTAGGCTTTATGGCCTGGTAACTGTGGACTTCTACCCCAAATAAATGCCCTTTATAAAGACCAACCATTTTCTGGTAATTTGCATCAGCACCCCTTTGGCCTACTAATACAGAATTTGGTACCGAGGAGTGGGGAAGTGCTTTTGCAATTACCAAAATGTTGGAATGGTTTTATAAATGGGTAAGGGGTATTTTTTGGAGGAATTGTGAAACACTTGATGGAAAAGGCCTAGACCGCTTTGAAGAAACTGTTGATAGCAATATGGACACTAAAGAGATTTTTTATGATGCCTTAGATGTAAATGATGAAACTATTGGAAACTGGAAGAAAGGTGATGCGTGTTTTAAAGTTGCAGAGAACTTAGCAAGATTAACTCCTGGTGTTTTATGGAAGACAGAATTTGAAAATGGTGAACCTGAGCAGTTAGCTGAAGAACTTTCCAAAGTAAACCCAGAGAATGTGGCTTGGCTTCTCCTTGCATCTTATAACAAAATGTTAGATGAAAGAAATATGCTAATGACTGAACTCCTAGGCACAAAGTAAACAGAAACTGATCCCAGAAATTCCAAGCCTCTGGAAATTCAGCTCCCAGACAATAGTGCCCCATTTGAAGACTTAACTAAATTTGAAACTTGTAAATCAGAATTGAACGTTCGGTTATCTAGGAAAGACTTGTGGAAATTCTTACTGTCTGATGGCTTGGACCCCTACTTCCTGCATGCTAAACCAACAAGTTTTTGAGAGAGCTGTATGAACAAAACAACTGTCAGCCTGGACAAAAAAAAAGGACATGGAAAGGAGAGAATGAAGGAGAAACAGCTTTAAGAAGGAAACCATAGAAGCTGAGATCTGGAATTAAGACATCACCTTGGGCCAAGAGAGGAGCCCCACCCATGTGTACAGAGAGGGTGAGTTTGCCCCATCAGTTGAAGAGGGTGGATGTTCCCACCCTATGTTCTGGGAGAATTTTGCCTCCCCAGGGTGCAGAGAGGGTGAGTTTGCCCCAGCAGTTGAAGAGGGTGGATGTTCCCCCCCCCCCCCCC
>JAQZBX010114043.1:0-10052 GCA_029593785.1 Cabassous unicinctus
TTCAATAATTAAAAATCCAAACCTGCCTTGCAGGTTGTTCTGAAGCTATGGTTTTCAAGAGAGGAGGATAGAATATATTTAATCTCAGAGGATGGCATGATGGCCTCCAGTTGGCACTCTTGGACCAGAAATATCAGGAGTGGGTCTGTAGAGGAGAAATATACTCTTCTCTAAATGTATTCAAACTAGTGCCTGGCCAGAGGAAAAAAAACAATCCGTCCACTAAAGTGACTTTGAAATGGTGAGTTTATAAAGAAGAACAATATGAGAGATCATTTGAGGTTGAGAACTTCCATCAATGAAGGAGCAGCAGAATGGACTCCTACAGCCCAAGCAGAGCCGTTGGCCAGTGAGCATCCAACGCACGTACCAGCCTGCTCTTCACTTACTTGGGCAAACCTAAGGCCCTGTAGATGGCTGTTGGCATGCCCGGAAACGTCAAGAGAATCAGACGGAAGAATCAGTTCCATCTCCCTTGATGCTTCCAGGTCCTCCATCTCCCCTCTGGGTCTCACTTTTTCCTCCACTGACCCGGAGCTCTTGGTCTCGCCTGGAGCACAGGCGACCTCAGTTCCCTGGCGCGGTCATCCTTCCACCACGCAGCCCAGGACAACCGACTGTCAGCCTCCTAGATAATCATTACTCACATTTATGAGATACTCTCAAGGTGCCAGACTACCCACTAAAGGCTTCACATGCATGATCATTTATTGCTCACAGCAGTATCATAAGTGTTCATTATTAATCCAAATATTGTATAGTGGGTTAAAAAGGTTAGGCAACTTGCCCAGGGTCAAGCAGCTCATGAGCCATCACTGTAAAATAATACATATTTATGACTTCTAAGTGTATTTAGGCCCTCAGCAAGACATCCTTGAATAGCATCATCCCCCTTAGCTGCTCTTCCAAAGCTTTGATGTGTTCTGGGTCCCAAACCTCTTTTTGAAATAGGAAGAGATCCTCCCTTCCTATTTCAACAACAGAGTTCTTACTGTACCCCACTGCCTCACAAACTTTTCCAAGCTACACCAGCAGTAAAATAAAATATTAACAACTGCCATGGATTGATTGCCAAGAACTTTTCAGATTGCATCTTATCGTCTTCACAAAAACCTGCAAGGAAGCCACTGTCCTAATTCTACAAACAAGAAAGCTGTTGCTTCATATTATGTTTTGTTCTTTGGTAGTACAAGTCCCCCACATTATATTTTCTTTTTCAAAACTTGTTATTATCAAATAGTAATCTGATGCAAACCTAGAATTTAGCTTTATTTCTATGAAAAAGACAAAATTTTCTTGGCTTATTGGTCCCCACATAGGTAGAGGTTGGAAAAGGTTATTCTTTATCTTCTGAGTAATTGGTGTAAAAGGGTCGTGATTCCGTGCCTTATCAGAGTAATTTCCTGTGTTTGATGTGACTTTATCATGTCCTTGATTGTTAAGGAAACCATGTCTTTAAAACCAAACCAAACTTTTAAAAGAACTAAAACATGCTAGTTTTTTTTTTTCACAATCAGATTGCATATATATTTACTTATATAATTTTTTATTATCACTTTTGTTAGAGAGCCAAGTAATGCTTCACAGTGCCCTATATCCCATTTATCCAAGCGTCCAAACCTCCTGCCACCTTTGAACATTCTGCTTTCCCAAAATCAAATCCTAAAGGATGTTTTATTGACCTCAAACTGTCTTTAGGAGTTTTGAGGGGCCCCCTGGAAAGAAAAAAAGAGGATTTGTTCTTTCACCTTGTAAAAAGTGAGGCTCTGAAAATAAATAGTTTCATTTGATATTTACCACTTTCATGAGAACTGTCAAATTTAAAGACATGCTTAAATTTTCCTAGGTAAAATTTGTGTGAGTAGATGTTATTAATATAAATAATTCAGAACTTATTTGGACTTAACTAGAGATTAGCCAATGTCCTCACTGTCATGATACATCCTAGTGCTTTAACCTAATATTAGACAAAAATATAATGTTATCAGTCATAATTTCAATTATTCTTAAAAAAAAGTTATATGTCTCTGAAATACCCAAATTTCCTTGTGTTTTTGTACTGAACTCCTACTAGATCTTTCAATTTGAGGAATAGTAATGGGTTAACCATGGCCATTTTAAGTCCCCTGTTATCTACAGTTAACACTTTGTTTTTGTAATGGCGTAAAATAAATTATATTTGGTGCCTCGTCAAAATAAAAAACTTTTTTTAAAAAACTTTTTTTAAAACTTAACTATTTAATCTATGAGAGAAATCTTATTTATCAGATAGAATTACTTTGTTATGTTCCACAAAAAAAATTACTGGGATTTTGGTTAAAATTGCACTGAATTTAGGGGAGCTAGTGGTTGAATGCCTGCTTCCCATGTACGAGGTCCTGGGTTCAATCCCTGCTACCTCCTAAAAAAAATTGCATTGACTCTCTAAATTAATTTTAGGGAATTCATATATTATCTATGGGACCTTGCCTTCTGTGTAAGTGGGAACCTAAGCTGAGCCCAGGGTAGGAATGGGAGCCAAAGCAGGGGAAGGGCATGAGAGGCAGGGGACCCAAGCAAAGAAGACCTGGTATCTCTGTCCCCAAGGAAAGCTTTGAATATCAAGACAACAAGGTTATAAAGAGAAAAACAAATCCCCAAAGGTAGAGGAGGGGACTAGAGAAGAAGTCAACAGTGTCAACAGAGACAGAGCCTGGAAAGATTGCCTCCTGCAGGAGGTGGAGTGCTAGTGGTGATGGGGTCCACCATGGGAAAGTTGTGCATGGCACAGAGCCAGCTTAGTTGCCACCCCCCACCCCCCATGGAGTGGTCTCGAAGGCTGAGTCAATTCCACAGCATCTTTCATTTCTCTGAGACACACTCTTTCCAGGGTACCAGATCCCAGAACTGGCCAAGGTATCATCAAGTTTCCAGCATCTTTAAACTATTCTGGTTGTCCACTCTAGGCTGGGCCAGTTCATCTTGAGGGTCAGAGTGAAGACTGAAGTCTCTGGGTCAGATGGTACAGGGAGTGGTGAGAAATGGTGGAGATATAAATGGAGGGAAGCACCTGCAGTCAGAAAGCCAGAGGTCATCAACCCATTCTCTTCAGAGACCTCGGCTACATACTGTCAGCTTCTAGAATAAGTGGCTGGTGAGATGTGCTGAAAGGTAGACCAATGGTATCTGCTACTCGGGTGACTGCCCAAGTACTGAGTGCTGGCCAGTGCGATGCTCCTCAAGGCAGCAAGTTACTTAAGGTCTGGAGAGGACCCACCTCCCAAATTCCAAGCCCTTTTACACTCACCTTTTTCTGTTAAGCCACAATAGATTTCTCTCAGATAGATCCAAAATCACAGAATGTGATTCTGGGAACCTACTGCCATAGCATAGCTACCTCCACTAAGGCTCTGAGGAACAAGCCAGAATATGGCCCCAGTTTCCTACTTCATCTCCTTCCCATGTGGTCTGGCTTGTCCACGCTGACCTGTTGAGTGCTCCTTTTCCCAGGACTGCAGACAGGCTAAAGGGCATGCTCTGGCTTCCTGGGACATTTCTTTCAGTGGAGGTGAGAGGCATTCTCCCAAATGCTTAACCACACAGCTTCACAGGAAGAAAGATGAACAGAGAAGAGCAACTGGAGACAAGGCCTAGAGCCAGGGAAGCTCTCTGTCCAGTCCAGGTCTATTTAGAGTCTTTTTGCCCCCTCCCACCCCCTCCCAACACACACACACATGTCAGAGCCTATCCTCCTGGGGCTGGAGAGAGAGGGGGACCCTGAAGTTAAAGGGGCTGTGGCAGTTTGAGATTATTTATGAATCCCAAAAAGAGAGGTTATGTTTGTAAACTAATCTATTCCTCTGGGTGTGACACCCCTTTGAATGCATTAGATTCAGCTGATATATCTTGATTAAATTACCTGTTATGATTAGGGCTTTGATTTAACCACGTGGGTAGGGCATGACTCAGGATTGAGTCCCCGCCCCCTTGGTGGGCTGATATAAATGGACACTCACAAGAAGACACACAGAAGAGGAGAGAACTTGGTCTATTTGGTCCTGCCATATTACAGAAAGGAGCAGGCTCAAACAGCTAAAGCCATGGGAAGAGAGTTGAGCCATTTGCCTGACAGTTTGCAGCCAAAGAGAACAGAGCAGCTGAGCAGATGAGAAGGCCCGAGAGACCAGACAGAGGTTGCCCGCCATCTTGCTTCAACATGTGACAACAGACTTTGGTGAGAAAGCAGCCTTGAGTTGGACTCTTTAGGGCATTGTCACTGTAAGCTTTTACCCTAAATAAATACGCTTTATAAAAGCAAACAGATTTCTGGTACTTTATATCAGCACCCCTTTGGCTGACTAATACAGAATTTGGTACCAGAAGAAGGATCATGCTTTTGCAATTACCAAAAATCCTGGAGTGGTTTTATAAATGGCTAAGGGGTATTTTCAGAAGGAATTGTGAGATGCTTGATGGAAAAGGCCTAGATTTCTTTGAAGAGACTGTTGGTAGGAATATGGAGCCTAAAGTTATTTTTAATAAGGCCTTATAAGTAAATGATGAAACTATTATTGGAAATTGCAGAAAAGGCAATATGTGGTTTAAAGTTGCAAAGAAATTAGGAAGATTCACTCCTGAAGTTATATGGAAGGCAGAATTTGAAAATTATGAGCTTGGACATTTAGGCAAGGAGATTTCCAAACTAGATGTGGAAAATGCAGCCTGGATTCTCCTTACAGCTTATAGCAAAATGTTAGAGGAAAGACGTAAGCTGATAACTGAATTGCTGGGCACAAATAAACCAGAAACTGATTCCAGAAATTCCACGCTTCTGGAAATCAAGCCCCCGGATGATATACCACATTTGAGGAAATAATGAAACTTGGAACTTGAAGGCCAGGATTGAAAATGCTGTTATCCAGGAAAGACTTGTGGAAAGTTATACTGTCTGATGGCTTGGACCCCTGCTTCTTGCATGCTAAACCAACAAGCTTTTTGATAGAGCTATATGAACAAAACCACAGGCAGCCTGGACTAAAAGGGACATGGAAGGGAGAGATGGAGGGGGAAATGGCTGTAAGAGGAAAACCATGGAAGCTGAGGTCTGGAAATAAGACATTTCCTTGGGCTGAGAGGGTGAGTTTGTCCTGCCATTTGAAGAGGGTGGATGTTCCAGCCCACTGTTCAGAGAGAGTTTTGCTGCCCCAGGCTACAGAGAGGATGGAACACATTTCCCAAGAGTTGGGGGAGAGTGAGGTTGCCACCCCAGTGCTCTGAGAGGGGTGGGCCTGTTCCCCATGGGTTGGGGAGAGTGAGTCACCACCCCATTGCCCTGAGAGGTGTGGCCCTATTCCCAATAGATTATGGAAGGCCAGGTCACCACCTCATTGTTCTGAGGAGACTGGACCTGTATACCAGAGATTAGGGAGCATGTTGCCACTACCTCACTGTACTAAGAGAGTTGAGACTCTACCCCAGAGATTGAGTAAAGTGTGGCCATCATCCCAATGTTCTTGGAGGGTGACATCTGGAGCTCAGTCACCAGGCAGATGGGCAGATGCTTGATGAAGGTGGAACCAAGAAAATGGCCGTTGGGCAAGCCTGTGGAAATGGTGGGCCCCAAGGAGGAGAAGAAACCATCACCTTAAGAATGACTCTCAGACTTTGAAATCTAATGGAGTGTGCCCTGCAGGTTTTCACAACTATTGGGGACCAGTGACTCACGTTTCCCTCCCAAATTCTCCTTATGGTAATGCAAATGTTGATCCTATGTCTGTCCCTTTGTATATTGGAAGCAGATAAATTGTTTTTAAGTTTCACAGGTCTACAGCCAGAGGGGACTTTGTCCCAAGACAAACTGTATCTATAACTGTGATGTGCTTTTGTACTTAGCATTGCTAACTGAAAGGATTTAAGGTTTTTTGAATATTGTAATGTCTTTTTGGGATTCAGGGGATGCACTAACAGGATCCTCCAACCCCATTAACTCTGCCAACCCCAGTGAGCTGAACAGCTACTCAATGCTGCCTTTTTCATTGAGGGAAGAAATGAGCAGGGTGCCCTAAAGACCCCACCTAAACCTTTTGTGAGGTCACTTGCCTTTTACCAAAGATTGTGTTCCTTTACAAAATCAACAAATCAATAAATAAAACTTGGGAAACATCAAGAAAAATCACTATGCTGAGATTGTTACTATTAATATTTGGAGGTATGAGCATTATATTTTTTCTCATTTCATATAAATATAGATATAGTAGAGTAGAAGATCATTTACGTCAAGGCCAACTCTTCCAAATTTATGATATTTTTGGTGTTCAGATATCTGACTACCAAAAGAACACAGTGCTTATAACAGATATTAGGCCATTATATGTGTGTATATATGTCTTTGTATATGTACATATATATATATATATATACACACAGATATATATCTCCAAGAACCACCAAAACCCATGCTTTTCCCTGCAGCACAGTCATAGCCTCAGCAGCCAGTCATTCACAACCCGTTTAAATGATTGCACCAGCCCCATGCTCTATAACTCTTTAATGATACATGGCTAAACATATTAAAAAAATCTTTTAGAACAACTCTGTTTTTCAATTCTTCTAGTGATTTGACACCTAGATAGATAATTGCTTCTGTATAGACTAAGTATATTTAACAAAATTGTAGTTTGCTTTATTCACTTAGCAATAGTATAAAATAGTTAACATTTCTTGGGCTAATTTTATACATTTGATATTATCCTATGCATTTTAGTTAAATTGATCTTTACAACCAACCTTTGACATAGATACTACTGCTTTCCTCCAATTTACAGATGAAGATACCAAAGCATGGACAGATTAAGTAACTGGCTCAAGATTACTCAGTCAGAAAGAAGTAAGGTCAAGATTCATTTTCTAGTGGTCTCACTCCAGAGCTTGCACTCCTAACCACAACCAATTTATTATGAAATCAGTTCATAGGACATAAAAATAATTCTTAATAGCCACAGAATTATCTATTATATCTTCCTAAAATGAGCTTCTTAACCAATGCCCGTTATTGGATAGTTAGATTATTTCCAATTTTGCCTATTATAAGCACTTCCGCAAGAAACTTTGTGTCTAAATTTTTGCATGCATTCACTATTACTTCTTTCGGATTAATAAATAGAAGCAGAATTTTTAACTGAAAGCATATGCATGTTTTTAAGTCTTTGATACATATTACCGAATAGCCCTCCAGAAAAGAGGGTCAATTTATCCTCCCACCAGCAGTATTTAAAAAATACAGATGTCCTCATACCCTCATACCACTTTGTCATTCTATTTTATTCTTTGTCAATCTGCTAGACTATAAATGGCATCCTGCTGTTTAAATGTATTTGATTACTGGTAAAGTGGAACATTATTTCATGAGATTGTTGACAACCTATATATCTTCATTTCTTTTTATATGCTTTGCCTCTTTTTCCACTGTCATGTTTGCATTTTCTTATTTGTAACAGCTCTTTATAAATTAAAGAATTCAACTCTTTATAACATATGTTGCAAAATTTTCCAAGATTTTTGCCTATCTTTGAGATTTGATTATATTGCTTTTTGATGTAAAGAGCTTTTGTTTTGTTTCATTTTTTCTTTTATTTTAGGCAGTTCACATCTGGCAATATTTTTCTCCATGCTTTCTCACTTTGGTTATGTTTAGAGAGGCCTTTGCCACCACATGATTTTCTCCTGCCTATTCTTCTCATTCTTTTAAGGTTTTATGTGTTATATTTAACTCTTCCCTTCAATCTGTAATTTATTTTGGCAGATGATGTCAGAGAAGACTCTAAATTTGTTATAAATAGTTATTAATTACTCCAGTAAATTCAGTTGGCTGATGTTCAATCCTTGCCACTGTTTCTTCAAATCCACATGGAATCAAAGGAAGTAGGTATTCAATCCCTCGGAAATTTAATATATTTATCATCTATGTTATCCCCAGAAATCTTTTAATTAAATTTAATCCAATAGTATAATAAATATTGAGCCAAAAGCCATTTTATTTCCCATTTCCAGTTAAACCCAGTTGTCTCATCCATCCAAACTCACCAAATAAGCTAATTCAATGTGCTCCAGATAAAAAAATACCTCATCAATATACAAAAATTTTACATTTCAAATTTACTTTCTATTCCCATAGAACATATATGGCCATACAAAATGAATCTTCTTGGGATATAGATGTGGCTCAAGGGATTGGGCTCCCATCCACCATATAGGAGGTCCAGGGTTCGTTTCCTGGGGCCTCCTGGTAAAAGGTGAGCTGGCCCACGCAGTGAGCTGGCTAACGCAGGAGTGCTGGTCTGCATGGAGAGCTGGCACAGAAGATCACACAACAATAAGAGACACAGCAGTCCAGGGAGCTGAGGTGGTGCAAGAGATTGAGTTGGAAGGTCCTAGGATCGGTTCCCAGTGCCAACTAAAGAAAAAACAAGCAGAGAAGAACACACAGAGAGCAGAAAACGAGCACAAAAACAGCGGGGGTAGGGGAGAAATAAATCTTTTTTTTTAAAAAAAAAAAAAGAGAATATTTTTATAAACCTCTAACATAAGTTGTAAAATATTTATCAGAAGGGCTCCCAACTTCATTGTTGCTCAGTCCAACCAGGAAGGGTCTCGTCCAGGCGCCTGGGTCTTGAGTCTGCTTCTCAGCACCCAGAACAGGTCGGAATGCCCTAGAACTGATGTAACTCTCCAAAATTGGAATAGACCATCCTTAGCAACCCATGAGTCATGCTTTTCCAAAGTTCCATATTTCCTTTCAGTCTCAGAATTTGAAAGACAGAAGCAATTTCAGAACCAAATGTGACCCCTGCAGCAGCTTCCAAAACAAGCACGCATTCCCTTATTTGGTTAGTTATCCCACGCAGAAGTCAGGTTCATGATGACACTTTTTTAGTACCAGCTCTGGATCATAATAGGCACTTGGTGTTTCTTGGAGAAGGAAGTAGACAGAAAATGGAGAGAAAAAAAAAAGGAAAAGAATTTGCGTGTTTGGTTTTTTTTTTGCCAGAATTTCAGCAAATCTAATTTGGTTGTTGCTGTGGACTAAAAATTATTCATGAGATGTTGCCCAATAGAGGGTTAATTTGGATCCAGTGGAGGGGGCAAAAATCCATCAACTATAGAACTAACTCCTCTCTCATAAAGGGACATTTGAAATACTTATGATGACTTAAAATGTTTAGTAATGTGAATTGTGGCCCTACAAGTTCCCAGGCCATTTCTGAGGATCCTTTATTCCCTTTAGCATTTCTTCCAAATATAGAAAAACTTAATTTCTATTTTCAATATTCCAGAAATTCTCTCCATCTCCCTCTTGATCCTTCAGTCCCTGGTACCTCCAAGTCAAATTCAGTATATGCTCTGTCCAGTGTCACAGCCTGTACTAGACTTATAAACAGGGTATCATCACTCATTAGAAGCACTCTCCAAGGAATACTGATGGCCACAAGCCCAGTCTCCTGTACTTCTTTCTGGAAAGGCACATAGTAGAGTGGTTGACCTCATGTCTTTTGGCATCAGATGGCCTAAGTTCAAATCCCAACTCTGCCACTTACTGGCACTGAAGTAGCCACTCTGTGCGTTAGTTTCTCCATCTGCAAAATGAGGATAATAATAATAGCATTGGCTCAATAGGGTTGCTTCAAGGATTAAATGAGTTAATATGCGTGAAATGCTCAGACACATAAGAAGCACTCTAAGAGTGTTCACCATCATTACAGTTAGGTCCCTAAGTACACAAAATTCCCAAGGTCATTGAACCTGTGTGCCTTTGCTGTACTCCTTGGGCCTTGGATGGCCATCGCTAGCTTATCAGAAACATAAACACCTTTTTTTAAAAATGTCTCTGTTATAATAGTATCTACCTAAATCTACTTCTTCTGAAGTGCCATGGCAATCTCACAGCCCGGTTAAGGAACAGGATAAAAAGAAGTAAAGAGACTGGGGTGATAAATGACATGCCATCTACTACCTTAAACTGAGTCCATTCTGGCCTTGAATGGCAGTTCTGTTTTCACCAAGACCAGATCCTGCCT
>JAQZBX010114044.1:0-10048 GCA_029593785.1 Cabassous unicinctus
TAGGGCAGTAGTCCCTGCCTGACAGGGCGTAAACCTCTCTGGCTATTCTATTGAGGTTGAGGGAAGATGGGTCCGACCATGTGGTTGGAACTGGCTGAAATGCCCGTGTGACTAATATCTTGTTCTGGAAGGCATTGATTCTGTAAGAAATAAACTTGGTTAGAATTTTGAAGACATATGGCCCCACTAAAAAGATAAAGAAGATGGTGGTAAGTGGGTCCAAAAAGAAGGTCAGCTATGACATACTGGACTATGAGAGTGAGAAAGGCCAGGTGCCTCCAGTGGCTGCATCCCCCTGAAGTTGGTGGGCTTCATCTTGCAGGTTTCAAATGCTGTTTAGGACTATCCCAGAGCGATTTATATAGAAACAACATTTTTCTTGAGACATAGGCATGTCCGCCACCCCATCCCAACCCTATGCTGCTGTTAGCATGTTAAGGGCTCTGCAATTTTGCAGTACTACAGCAGCAAGAGAGTCTGTTTGCTGTTTTAGGACTTTTAAGGCACAGCTAGTTTCTTCTATGCTGGTAGTTAGCTTTAGGGAGAGATTGTAATAGATAATGGGGTTTGGTATAAATTTCCAGTCCCAGTTTTCTATGGTGGTGGTTATGCTTAAGACAGCTAGCTAAGAGGGGGTTGAGAAGAGGCATTGCCCTTTTAATTATTGTATAGGGAGAAACTACAGGAAATGAAAACAGACAAGATTTCTTAGGAGGTGTTTGGCTTGCCCTTCCCCTAGCAGTCGGCCTTTGGGCTAGAGTTAGAGGGAACAGCTGGTTTTGACACAGACACTACTTAGCTTTGTCTCTTGAACAGGTGTTTCAGGCTGTCCAATGACTGGCACACGTACGTCCCATCAGGTGGTTTTGGTGAGCTGGCACTTCCTTGGGCAGCTGACTTCACTCGGGCTAAGTGCACCCAGCTGGCAATTCCTTTAACTTTAATAGCTGCAGGAGTGATCGGAACCACAGAATAAGGTCCCTTCCATTTTGGCTCTTATTGAGAGTGAGACCTGTTCTCCTGCCAGGTTTTGATTAGGACCTGAGTTCCTTGTCCTGGGTGAGGAAAGGTTGTCCGTGGACCATCTCAAAGGGGCTAAGCTGAGGTGGGTCCTAGCCACCTCATCTGCTGTTTTCCTTCTGGTGGGAAACGCTTAGCCCTGTCAGGATGGCATGTGGGTCTGCCAGTTCTCCCCTGGGTATGAGTAGGACAGGTTCTGGAATAAGGGCTGGGAGGGAGACCTGGGTTAAGCACGTCTTTCACCTGGTATGGGGTGAAGACTGAGATTGCCCCCAAGTTAATTTGGTGGCCTTTTTAATTAAAAGGGCTGTTGCCCCTACTGCTCTGAGGCAAGGTGACCATTCTTTTATCTTATAAGTGCATTTTTTTTTTCTTTTAAAGATTTATTTATTTTATTTATCCCCCCACTTGCTGCCTGCGCCGCTGCGTCCACCCACTGCGCGCCCTCTCCATGTCCGCCCATCTCCCCCCTGCTGTGAGGCCCTGCCCTCACAAGGAGGCCTCGGGACGCGAACCCGGGCCTCCCATATGGTAAACGGGGCCTCCATCCACTGAGCCACACCCGCTTCCCAGGTGCATTTATTAACTACTTAGAAAATGACTTTTCATGTCATCTTAACATGTACAATATCCCCCAGCTTATGATCTAGAATAGAAAAGATATCACTATAATTATCAGGCATATATCTAGAATAGGAGAAATATAGGTACAGTACTTAGCACTAATTAATGCGCTACCCAATGCATAAGTTTCTCTTTGAGCTGCAGTTAATAGATCTAAGCTCCAGGCTTGCAATACCATACATGTTATCTTTCCACGGGAGGAGGCCATAAAGCCAGTTGTGATTAAGTTCTACTTACATGACTCTGGTGATCATTGCTCCACTTGGTATGTCCTTCACACAGCCAGCATGCTGCAGCACCGTTAACCCCAGAGAGAAGCTAGGAATGTAGGCTCCAGTATTCCACCGGCCTGGGGCATAGCACCCTTTGACACTATGAAACAGTGCCAGTCTGGAGGAAATGTCCATTGTGCATCTGGCCATATGGAGCCATCGCTGGCTGCTGCAGGAGTTTGAAACTGCAATGTACTCTCCATCCACTTCAGGAGCACAACCAGAGATGTAGTAGATACCATTATTGTTTTAGGGGTCAGTGACCAACCTATAGCCAATAACTCCAATGGAGAAGCAAAATGCAGTGTATTTGAGGGCCTGGTTTGAATGTACAAGAGAGTTTGATGATGCTGAAGTTTCTTTTGATTTTTATACACTTTCTAAACCCTTCCAATGCTATGTATAATATAGCAAATGAATTTAATTTGTTAGTACTTTGCTTTCTTCTACACTTTTACCGTGATGACATTAATTACACGGGTATTTTGTTTTAGCAGCACAGGAAAACTTAATTTCTCAGTTGTTTTATGAAAACTGAAGATTCCCAATGGAATTAAGATTATCTTTCCTTACCACCACTTCAACATGCAGATTGAGGTGGCCTCTGACAGGTTTTCCTGTTATGAAGTTACTTTTTGCTATTAATATCTAAACAGTTTAGGTTTCTAATTAATAATGGCTGCTTGGAATTAATTTAAATGCTTCAGTTTAGAAGAAAACTTCTTATAATTAACCATAACCACATAGACTGGTTACCTTAAGATAAGCTTATTAAATTAGAGTTAGCAATCAAAGAAATTTACTTTATCCATTTAAGAGAGGGCAGATCTACATTTTCTTCTTTAGCTTAATTTCATTAAACATGAACTTACAATTTTCATCATTTTAAAGATTTAATACATATGTAAATTTATTTACCTGGTATTCTATAAACCAGAGAGATAACACCCAAGCTAAATAAATTGAAATCATTATAACCATAAGCAAAGGCAAGGGGTGAGGCTAGACCTGAAGTAACCCTAAACTTTGGCAAACTCAGTTCAGAATTACCACCACAATAGCTGAAGTTGAAGGGCTAGGTGAAGCTAGTTATAAAATAACCATAATCAAAAGTGAGTTTAGTTTAAGATTACTATTACAGTAGCTAAGTTTAGGCTACATCCACCCAGTTATAATAATTTCAGTTACTATTCTTCTGCTGTTTTATAGTATAAAGGCATCTATATAATGATCTTAACTCTTAGTTTCCAGTAAGTTTTCACTTAACAATTTGAGCACTTTCATTCATTAAGCAACTAAAAATTTTATTAAACAAATTTGCTAAGTTTTTCTTTTCCCGCAGTTGAATTAATTCCACTTGTGATTTCTTTATATATCAATTTTAATTGCAAGATGGCATTGACATTTAAAGACTCATTTTTTTTTAGGTTACCTTTCACCGTTATCCAATTTCTAACAGGGGAACCCCAAATCTGATTTACGATTTCCTAGGCACGAGCAGACTAACAAAGTTAAAGCAAGCACAGATTAGAACAGAAGAGAGTATTTTACACCCTTGGCTTAGTTTAGGGACAGACTTGACTTTAGCATCACCTGGACGCAAAGCTCCCAGTGTCTGTCCACAGCAGAAACTTCATGCAGGACCCTCCAGCTTCGTTCCTCTAGGAAAATCCCTGAGCAGCTGCTAGAGTTAGAGTTAAGGGGTCTAGAGAAGCCCTGCCCCCATCGAGACATGAATAGGGCCTGCATCCCATTAGTTACTCCCACAAGATGTAAAACCTTGCAAGCCTTTTTCGCTGGAAGGGTTGGTGTGCTACAAGGAAATAGGGAGCTAGAAAAGCCAGGAATCTTTTAATAATTGTAATTGATGACACATGAGGAGGTTCCTTATTCTACAGGGGAGAGGTTTAGTAATGAGAGTGCATTTCCTCTTCCTTTTAAGGCAGAGGTTATCATCTTTTTTTTTGTTGTTCTACAGCCCCTTGCTAAGAAGTCCTGCTCTAAGGAGACACGACCACGTGGTTGTGGTCTCTGGCCCTCAGATCTGTGTGCCCTCTCCTCACTTACACAGGTTTAACTGGAATTCAGAGTCCCATACAGAGCCCACTCTCAGCTATACTGTGACCATGTGGTGTGGAAGGAAAAGATTAGACTAGTCAGGTTGTCCCAGTTTAAGAGCCACCCATTATCCTAGGGGAGGAAAACGCATTTGTCAGTTTGGGGGCGTCCTACTGAAGCCGGCTAGTAAGATAGGGAATCAATAGATGGATCTGGAACCTGGTGAGAGGTCCATGTGGACACCGATACTCCAAGATGGTTGCTGGAAGACCCTCCTGAGATTTCTGCCACCCAGAATGAGATTCCCAGGAGAAGTTCCGGATATTCTCCAGGGATGTTATCATTGGCCCCACCCGAGGGATTGATGGGTGGGGTAATCAATCAAAACAGCAAACACCTGGGACTCCTCCCATGCCATTAGCAAAGGGGTGGAATAATTAATGGTTTGAAAGCAGGTGCAAAGGTCAAATCCCTCCTGCTCCTGCACCCTGCTCTCCCTGTGTCCCCCCTGCATGGATCAACACACAAGTAAAACCTGGGCACCTATAATTTATAATGGGAAATTGTAGTCTATAAATTAGCCCTCTTTATCACTCTTCAGCCGCTTACCCTCTTCTGGGGACCCGTGGTCTGTTATTTTCTCCCATTTATCTTCCCTCCCTACCTTAGTAAATTACTGGCCTCACTAACCCAACGTGTCTGAAATTCATTTCTGCAGCATAAGTCAAGAACCTAGACCAAAATCTGGTAACACCACCACTGTCCTGAAGGAACGGGGTTGCTCACCAAGCCAGCGTCCTGGAAATTGGGAGCCCTGCTCGCTGTCACACGTTTTGGGGATCGGGAGCTTTGTCTCTGGGCATCCCCAGAGACTTAGAGGACTTGGGGGTGTCTGGGTCCAGTTCCCAGACCAAAACACCCAAGCCAGGCTTTCCTGCTAGGAAAGGGGCTGGCGAGGGACCTGGCTTTTGCCCACTTTGCAGCAGTTTTAGGAGCTGGCTATGAGTGAGCTCACCCCATAGGCACTTCCAGGGACCAGAGTTCCCCAGTTAAACCTGACAGTAAAAGCCCATAAAAAACTAGAGACTAATTGCCCTGTGACTTGCCCACAAATGCCCTCAGGGACCATCCCCCCACCCTAGACAATCTCAGACTTCTCCAAGGTGGAGAAGGAGCAAGGCCTCAGGGCACTGCTGAGCGTGGGGCTTATGCCTCACTCTAACAAATGCATTTTCAGTTTCTAAGGCATTCTAAAGCATCTCACAATAAAGACAGCACAGTAACAATAAATAAATAAGTAAATAAATCATCTCACAGACCCAGAATGAGGACAGCAGTAGTGGAAGATCAAAGTCGTCTTTAATTAAAAGTAGTTAACCAGGGATCTCAGGAAACAATACACCTGGTGGTAGCCATTCAGAACTGAGAAAGGGTCTGGTAAACTCCCTGCGGACTCCTGCTCCACTTAGGCCATGTGCCCAGTCAGGTCTCAAGGGCAGTTTCACCAGCCACCCAGAGCTTCCTTGGATCTACACAGCGTGGGGACTCACCCCTGCCACCTCCAGAAAGGGAGCCGGGAGTTTGGGCAGACCGAGTTTATGTCCTTTGGGAGCTTATCCAGGAACTCCCTGTGCATTAACCTCCTTTAAAACGACAGAACCAAAAGAGGGCAAAGACAGGCCTTAAAACTCACCAGTTTCTGGCAGGGGTCAGGGAGCACCACTCATTTGAATTTGTCCTGGCAATGGCTTGCCAAATGAAGATGGAGAAACATTGGATTGTTCTAGGTTCTTGGCTATGACGCATAAAAGAATTTATGAACAGGCCAGTTTCGTTAGGCCAGTAAAAAGAATTTATTTGGGAAAGGGGGGAAAGAACAGAGTTTGCTGAGAAATGGGAGAGAAAGATGGAAATATACACCAAGACTTGGTCCGGACCCTTCTAGGCAGAGAGAGCCTGAAACATGCTTTTAAAGTTTTGTTCAGAATTGTTTAATAAAGCACAACTCTTTTCAGTCCTTCATTCAAATCACAAATTCCAAATAGTGAAATTGCTATAATCTCTTCAAATTCTGGTCAGAAGAATGGAGAACACACAAAGCAGATTACTTAGGGTTTCCAAAATCCTCTTTCACTGACAGTAAAACAAGCCTTTTCTGGAGGCTGTTGTGGTTCTCTAGGCAGAAGATGATGGCAGCCTAAACTATGTGGTGGCTGTGATTGGTAGAAAACTTTGAACTTGGACATGCACTAGAGAAACGTGTGAACAGAAAAAGTGTCAATGAAATTCCTAAGTTTTTAGAATAGGTATCTGGGTTATAAAGTGTACTGGTGTGAAGATGAGTGGTGGGAACAGATTTTGGAAAGGTGATCAACCACTCGAACTTGGACCTGAGAAGTCTGAAATGCCTGTGCCACATCCAAGCGAACCAGTCAAGTTGGATATAAATGTTGGATCAATTGAATATGAATGTCTGGAACTCAGAAAAGATGTCAGGGTTTCAGAAGAGGGTGATTAGAGAGGTAAGGGGGAAACTAGGAGAGGGTCTTGTGAGGGAAGCTTGTGAAAGGTCTTGTGAAGGAAGGGAGTGTTTCAGTGGAAGCTGTAGACAGGCCAACATACGAAAACTGAAAAACATCTCCTGGACTTGGCAACAAGGAGGGCACTGGTGGTTCTTGCAAATGTGGTTTTTGTGGCATTGTGGAGATGGAAGTCATATGGGGGGGTGGGGGGATGTTGATAGTGAATGACTGAAAGTTGGAGAAGTAGAGAGAGCAAGTATTTGACAATTCTTTTGAAGAGTTTCTCTGGAAAGAGAAATGGAGATGTAAGACAGTGGACAAGGGGGGTTGTGTGTTTAAGATCTGCTTTTGTTTTTAAGATGACAAAAATGACTGCATGTTTATGTGCTGATGGGAATGAATCCTTTAGAAGGAACAATCTGATGATGAACAAGAGACACCGCAGAAAATGGCAGAAGCCAAGAGTTTGAAAAGGCTAGAAGGGAGCAGTTGTGGGGTAACTGGCCTTTGTCAGGGAAGATACGGCAAACTGACCCGAGCCAACTGGGTTGCAGGCAACTTAGGTTCTTTTCGCTACTTAAAAGTAGCATCAAAAAAATTAAACAAGGTCATGGTTAGCCAGATTCCCCAAAAACTTCACTACAAAGTTAGAATGAAAGCAAACGTCAGTTACAGACATTTATTAGACAGTTATTAGCAAAGAAGGCACAAAACAGTTCATACAACTTGTTCTACAAGCTCAGTGAACTAATACTTCCTTGACCTTGTAAAATGTATCAGCTTGTATTATAGTCCATTCTCCTTCCTACTATCCATCAGCCTCAGGCTTGCCCAGGTAGTTTGCTTTGGCCCACGAAATGTGAGTGGAAGTGATGTGTGTCACTTCCAAGTAGAAGTCTTAAGATCTTTGCTTGGGCCCACTATCATTCTTTTAAAATATTTTTTTTTTGTCTCGAAGTAATTTCTCTTATAGGAGAGTTGCAAAAATAATACAATCCCCATACAGAGAACTCCAACACACCCCACTCCACCCCCAGATAATTCAAATCCATCAATTTTAACATTTTGTGCTCTCTCGCTCTCTTGCTTGCTATTATCTATCTACCTACCTACCTACCTACCTACCTATATTTTCTGAATATTTGAGAGCAGGTTACACACATTGTAATCCTTGCACACAAAATACTTCCATGTACATTTCCTGTGAATAAGGATATTCACTTATGTAATCACCTTAAGTGCAGTTATCAAATTCAAGAAATTTAACATTGATATAAAGCTTACAATCTATATTCCAATTTTTCTTATGTCCTAATAATGTCCTTTTGAGCTTTTTCTCCTCATTCTTAGATCCCATTCAGTATCATGTATTGTGTTACATTTTCATTATGTCTCTTTTTTTTTTAAAGATTTATTTCTCCCCACCCCCTTATTGTCTTGCACTTGCTGTGTCTACTTAGGAGGCATTGGGAACTGAACCCAGGATCTCTGATGTGGGAGGGAGGTGCTCAAGTCACCTCCATTTCCTGCTTTGTTGTGTCTCTCATTATGTTTTTCTTCTTGTGTCTCTTGTTACATCATCTTGTTGCATCAGTTTGCCGCGCCCACGTCGCGTCAGCTCGCTGTCTTGCTTGTCTTCTTTAGTAGGCACCAAGAGCCTCTGCTCCCTGCTTTTTATTGTGTCTCTCATTATGTTTTTCTTCTTGTGTCTCTTGTTGAGTCATCTTGTTGTGTCAGCTTGCCACGCCTGCCTGTCACGCCAGCTCACCCTCTTCTTTAGGGGCCACTGGGAACCAAACCACGGACCTCCCACGTGGTAGGTGGGAGCTCAGTCACTTGAGCCACATCTGCTTCCCTTTCATTATCTCTTTAGTTTGTTTCTTCCTTTCTTTTTATTGTGGAAACATATGCCCAACATAAATCTTCTTAGCTCAACCCCTCCCAAGCATACCATTCAGTGGGATTAATAACATTCACAATGTCACAGTACCCTTACCACCATGCATTATTAGGACTTTCCCTTCACCCCAAACAGAAAGCCTGCACTCATTTTCTATGAACTTCCCCTTGCCTCTGCCTCCCAACCCTGATAGCTATACTCTACTTTCTGTCTCTACAAGTTTGCATATTTTTTTATATTTTCTTTGTGGTTACCATGGGGCTTAAATTTAACATCCTAAATATATAAGTCTTATTGCTTTGATACCAACTTAACAACTTCAATAGCATACCTAAACTATGTTCCTATACCCCTCTGTTCTCCCACCTTTGTGTAGTTTTTGTCACAAATAATATATTTATATATTATAAGTCTAAAGCCATTGATTTATCACTGCATTTTATGCATTTGCCTTTTCGATCCTATAGGAAGTGAAAAGTGGGGTTATAAAATTTAAAAATATAATAGTACCGGTATTTATATTTACCCATGTCATTATCTTTTCCTGATATCTTTATTTCTTCATGTGACTTCAGTCAGCTGTCTAGTGTCACTTCGCTTTAACCCTCAGATGTCCCTTAGCATCCCTTGTACAGCCGGCTAGTGGTGACGGAGTCCCTCAGCTTTTGTTTGTCTGAGAATGTCTTAATTGCTCCCTCACTTTTGAAGGACAGTTTTGCCAGGTATATAATTCTTGGTTGGCAATTTTTTTGCATTCAGCACTATGTCTTCACAATGCCTTCTTGCCCCCATAGTTTCCAATGAGAAATCAGCATTTAATCTGATTGAGGCTCCCTTGCATATGACATGCTGCTTCTCTTTCAGAATTTTCTCTTTATCTTTGGCATTCAACAATTTGGTGATTACATGACTCCGTGTGGATCAATTTGGGTTTACACTGCTTGGAGTTCATTGAGTTCATTGATTGTGTGTTACTATCGCACAAGCTAGCTAAAGCTAATATGGTATGTCAACCTATGTATTTCAACTCTATAAGAGATTCATGTGGGGCAGTCACAGCAACATTCCCAAAGCAATATTATATGCTTTCTGTTTGGTATCATGAAATCAGAAATCCCCCTTAACCAATGCTGGACATGACTGATTAGGGATGAACCCATCGGCCCATCCATAAGAGGTGCAAGCTAAAGGCTTCTGTGGATACTTTCATTGTGTTCACACAAGATGCGAGGAGTGTTTTCCAGCTGTTTGAGCCAATCCACAATTCTTGAATACCTGTAAAGTCTCCAAGAAGAGGCTCTTTCTAACATCCATCACTCTATTAACAAGTCAAAGATAGGGACAGTATAAAGATTTGATGTAGCCACATGTATGGCCCTTTCTAATTTAATGCTGCCACCCCTGGATGATGCTTTTTAAAAAATTCTGTAGCTCTTTATTAATAACAAAAATAGAAGGTATCTGTTGTTCAACATGGAAAATAATTAACAATGCTGGAGATTAATTATATGATAATACAGATTACAGATAAATGTAATTTCTTTATTAAAAATATATGGAGGGGGAAGTGGGTGTGGCTCAGTGGATAGAGCCCCCGTTTACCATATGGGAGGCCCGGGTTCGCCTCCCGAGGCCTCCTTGTGAGGGCACAC
>JAQZBX010114045.1:0-10051 GCA_029593785.1 Cabassous unicinctus
GGGCCGGCCTGCCCTCACAAGGAGGCCCGGGAAGCGAACCGGGGGCCTCCCATATGGTAAACGGGAGCTCCATCCACTGAGCCACACCCACTTCCCCCTTGTTGTCTCTTGTTGCATCACCTTGCTGTGCCTGCCTGTTGTGTCAGCTCTGTGTCTTCCAGTAGATTCCAGTAAATCCCTGGAGCCATTTATTTTCTTAAAATAGCTCAGCTATTTCTTTTCTTATTTGTCTTTAGCTTGCTTACTAATGATGCAGAAATAAACTGAAGGGAAAAATAAGATGCCTCATGGAATTCTTGTGAATTCTGAAATGACTGGCATTTTTCTGTTACCTAAGGGGGAAAACAATCTCAGAAGGGCCACAAGCTGGGCAAGGTCCTTTAGAAGGAGAACAAACTGTGAGAGGCTCCCTGGGTCCTCTTGTTCTCAGTGAACCTGTCGGTAGTAGTTCTGGATAGAAACCAAGTTACCAAGACAATTGTGGCTTACATGTACTGAAATGGCTCCTATGGTGAAGATAGGATTCTTTAAAGGAGATTTCTTTGGCATTGAATTGATACTGATTTGAGGATGATGATGTTTATCTTGGAGTAAAACTTGAGTTTTTCCTTACCTCAAAGTGAAAATTTTCTAGACTTTGGAAGATAGGGACCCAGAAGAGTTTAGTATTAAATCACCCTGATTTAAAAGCCCCTGAGGGAAGCAGATGTGGCTCAAGTGATTGGGCTCCCATCTACCATATAGGAAGTTCAGGGTTTGATTTCTGGGGCCTCCTGGTGAAAAAAGCAAGCTAACCCGTGCAGGAGTGCTGGCCCGCGTGGAGAGCTGGCGCAGCAAGATGATGCAACAAAAAGAGACAAGGAAGAGAAACAATAAGAGACGCAGCAGAGCAGGGAGCTGAGGTGGTGCCAAGAGATTGAGTGCCTCTCTCCACTCTGGAAGGTCACAGGATTGGTTCCCGGTGTCACCTAAAGAGAAGACGAGCAGACACAGAAGAACACACAGAGAGCAGACAGCGAGTGCAAAACAATGGGGGATGGGGGAGGGGGGGAGGGAGAAATAATAAATAAATCTTTAAAAAAATACAAAAAATAAAAGCCCCAGAAAGGTAGCAGGATGGATAACTATGTCAAGTATTTCACAGGTTGGGCCATGTCATTGACATGATTAAAAATAAAATACCCTGCGGCCCTAATTCTGCTTTTAAAGTGATCCCATTTATTTTCGTGTCTCTTCCCTAACCTTAACCACCTTTCTTCTCATACAGGGTTACTATATCTGTAAGTAAGCATTTACTTTGCTAATCCGAATATGCGGCCTTGCATGGTGAAGTTCTGAAACGGTTATCTATGCAAAACATTGTTTACAACCAGGAAATTTTTTAGTGTATCAGAATATGTGCATCACACAAAATAGAGGTGTGTAACCTGAAGTTTGGGCTTTAACTAAAATGTGGGCCAATTGTGTTATTGTTGGAACTAATGATAGCTTTCAGTTCGCATCCTTCAGGCCCAGGAAATTTTGCACCCTTGAATTATGTTTGGATATGTATTTGGACTATAAAGTCCTTTACTTTGCCCTGAACTGTCATCTTCTTATAAATTGCAGGGCAGTGAAGGACACTGTAAATGTTTACTTTCTCAGCTGGAATTTTCAAATGCAGAACTAGAAATAGATGCGTTGTGAGCTGCAGTGGCCCCAGGATTAAGTGGTTCTTGTTATTCCCGGCAACGCGGCTTCTTCCTTGTCCGTCCTCTCCTCTACTGGAATACAGTCCAAATTATTTTTTCTGTTTTCCAGTGCTGCCTCATCAGTGGAGTTTTTCAGGGTGATTAACAGATTATGTCTCTGTTCACAGCGGGCTGTTGCCGGTGATGCCTCTGAGTCAGCCCTCTTGAAATGCATTGAATTGTGCTGCGGTTCTGTGAAAGAGATGAGAGAGAGGTACACCAAGATCGTGGAGATACCCTTCAATTCCACCAACAAATACCAGGTCTGAGGATTTGGGAGAGCTTGCCGGGCAGACCAAGGGTGGCGGGGTGGAGCACAGAAACCATAAGAAGGAGAAATAGTCTCCCTTTTTGGATTCCACAAGCTTAAATGCTTTTTTAAAACTAAAATCACTCAAACTTTTACGTAAGCTTTGACTTTAAATTTTACCCTTGACTTATAAGGAGAAAATCCTAATCTCTTTGAATATTAATAGGATAAATAAAACGAAAATATTGTTTAAGAGAATTTTGTATGTATAGATGTTTCACGAATTTATGAATATACCATTGTGCTGTTTTTTCCTGTAATGTTCAAAGTATGTTGCAAAGTATAAGACATTTCAAAGTTCAGAAATAAGAGATCTTGGGTTTTCTTGTAACAAAGCCCAAATATTAATTGGTGCTTTTTTTCTCCCTCCATGGACTGCCACATCCAACCACCCAATGTTTACATCTGCACGCTCCTTTACAGTTGTCCATTCATAAGAACCTCAACACGTCTGAGTCCCGGCACTTATTAGTGATGAAGGGTGCTCCGGAAAGGATCCTGGACCGCTGCAGCTCTATCCTCCTCCATGGGAAGGAGCAGCCGCTCGATGAGGAGCTGAAAGATGCCTTCCAGAATGCTTACCTGGAGCTGGGTGGCCTTGGAGAGCGAGTGCTAGGTACGAAGAGGGGGGCAGCAAAGTTCCCAGGGCACGACTCGTTTTATACTTAGTCGTCTAGTCTCTTAGACAATTGCAAGTTATCACATTGCTTTTGCATCTTTTTTTTTTTTTTTTTTAACAAATCACTTTTATTGATACATATTAATAAAACATAAATCCATCCAAAGTAATCAGTGGTATTCAGTGAAATCACATAGTTTTGCATTCATCACTTCAATCATTTTTTGAGTACTTTCATTATTCCAATAATAATAATAATAATACTAAAAACAAAAACTAACCAAACAAACAAGACTCGTCACCTCTCAATCCCTCTATGCTTCCCCTACTATACGTAGCTGCTATTCTGTTTCCTTCTATCTAGTTTATTTGTATTTATATTTTGTAAAAAGTCATATACCTTTGCATCTTATTTACCTTCCTTTCAGCCATTCTGAGGGAGTCCTCCTTTATTTTCCTCTCAGTGGTTTGTAAACAAGTGCTAGAGAAATATTTGAAATACTGGGCTGTAGGCAACGAAGTCCTAATAGTCTGCGTTTGAATCAAACTTAGAGCTTTGGTCTCGCGCTGGTCAGTTCTGTTTGTTTACCAAAAAGGGCAGGGGGGCGGGGTGAGGGAGGGAGTTTTATTATCTGACTTAGTTGCTGTGGCCATGATCTGTAAATTAACTATTTTTTCTTAGTGCATCTAGAACGAAGCCATTTCCTGATGGCCATAGAATGGTTGTGAATTTACATGAGATCCTAGGCAGTTAACTCACAAGTTAGAGTAACAGTAAACATTTTGTCGGGGATGCCATTTGTCTCTTCTACCCTGTGAGAAGTCTGTTTTACCTGTTTTATGATGTAGTTGGGAAAGTAGCATTTAATAGTATTTTATAGATTGACAGATATAGATCTCTTATTTATGGAAGCCTTTCTATTCTCCTTAGCTGGGGTGATGTAGAACTGATTGCCTCATCCCATACTCTGGTTCACCCCTTTTTCCTCAGGTCTAACTCCAGGTGTCTTTCCACATGTGTCTTTGCAACTTAAAGATCGTCATCTCCATACGTTTTTTGTTTAGCCACTTCTACCACCCCAAAGTAGAAGCTGTCTGTCTTTGTACTCACATCATACCTTATACCATTCTTGGGACCATTGTAATCTTAATACAGCATTGAAAGGGACGTCTTGAATATCTCGACTCTTAACTTACAATACCAGATGATAAACTCCTTGGGCAGAACATGTCTAATTGGCATTTATCCTTGAAGTACCTGGCACGATGCTCCACGGTGGTCTCAGAAAGAGATTTTGGTTAAATGAACAAGTGGGCACAGATGCTGTCCTCGATTTTCCATTTAGGGAAGCTGAGGCACAGAACTACATGATTTGCCCAATTATTCTCAGTGACTAAGTCTAGGACTCTGATCTGATGCCCCACAATGATCACCATTCGGTCTTCTCCACATTAAACAGTTCCTATTTTTTTGGAGACTCGGTGATGGTCTTCCTGAATATTCTTTTCTTCCAATAACTCCATCGCTCATAAATGTTCGATTAAACCTTCACTCTGCCATAAAATTGGATCTTAAAAAATAGATTCCAAGCTCACCGTCCAGCTCTTGCCATTCTCCTGCCTCCAGGACTGAAACCCTCATAGGCTCCCTGCCCTCCTTGCAGGTTTCTGCCACCTCCTCCTGCCGGATGACCAGTTCCCCGAAGGGTTCCAGTTTGACACTGACGATGTGAATTTCCCTGTCGATAATCTCTGCTTCGTGGGACTCATCTCCATGATTGACCCTCCACGGGCTGCTGTTCCTGATGCTGTGGGCAAATGTCGAAGCGCTGGAATTAAGGTATGGTACCCAGTCTGCTGCCTCGGCTTTGTCTCTCACAGTCACGGGGCAGTAAGGGGAAGTGGCTGCTAACTCGGCGTCTGAGGGGCAGCCATTTCTCTTAGCGGGAGTCGCAATTTCTCATCTCCAAAGCTTTAGTTGTCACCAGAAAAGACCAAGTAGGATCAAAAATGTTATAAGCAATAAGGGATTGAAAAAAAAAAAAATATATATATATATATATATATATATAAGCAAACTAAGAGGAGGGAAAGATTTGATGAGTTTTTAAAGTTTGGAATGCTTGCTTTGTCTAACTTGTATGTTTTCAATGAACTTTTTCTTTTCTTTTTTTAGAGAGGTGGTGGTTTTACAGAACAATCATGCCTAAAATACAGGATTCCCATATACCACACTATTATTAACATCTAGCATGAGTGTGGTACATTTGTTAAAATTGATGAGAGCATATTTTATATTTATTATAGATACATGTTTATTTTATATTTATATATTATTATATATATATTAACTATAGTGCATGGTTTAACATAGGGTTCACTGTGTTGTGCAGTTGCATGGATTTTAAAAAAAATTTTTATTCCAGTAACATACAACCTAAAATTTCCCCTTTTAACCACATTCAAATATATAACTCAGTGCTGGTGGTACACAATATGCTACTGTCACCACCATCCATTACCAAAATTTTTTTTCCATCTTCCCCAATAGAAGCTCTGTACATTTAAGCATTAAGCATTAACTCCCTATTCCCTACTCCTACCTTGTCCCCGGATAACCTGACTCTAGGAGTTTGCTTATTCCAATTATTTCATATCGATGAAGTCATACAATATTTGTCCTTCTGTGTCTGGCTTGTTTCACTTAACTTGATGTCTTCAAGGTTTAGCTACACATTGTCACATATATTAGAACTTCATTCCTTTTTTCAAGTGAATAATAGTATGTATATACCACAGTTGGTTTATCCGTTCAATAGTTGATAGACACTTGGGTTGCTCCCATCTTTTGGCAGTTGTGAATAAAGCTGCTTTGAACATGGATCTGCAAATATCTGTTCAAGAGTCTGCTTTCAATTCTTTTGGGCATATATATAGAAGTGGAGTTGCCGGGTCATATGGTAATTCTATACTTAAGTCTCTGGGGAACTGCCAAACTGTTTTCCACAGTGCTTGCACCATTTTACATTCCCACCAACAATGAATGAGTGTTCCTGTTTCTCCACATCCTCTCCAACACTTGTAATTTTCCGTTTTTCACTAGTAGCCATTCTAGCAGGTATGAAATGGTATCTTATTGTAGTTTTCATTTCCATTTCCCTAATGGCTGTTGACATTGAGCATCTTTTCATGTGCTTTTTGGCCTTCTGAGAAATGTCTATTCAAGTTTTTTGCCCATTTTTTTTAATTGGGTTGTTTGCCTTTTTATTGAGTTGAAGGATTTCTTTATATATCCTGGGTATTAAACCATTATTGGATGTAGTTTCCAAATATTTTTTTCCCATTGTGTATATTGTTTTACTTTCAGGATAAAGTCCTTTGCACAAAAGTTTTTTTATTTTAGTGAAGTTCCATTTATTTATTGTTTCTATTGTTGCTTGTGCTTTGGGTGTAAAGTCTAAGAAACCATTGCCTGGTACAAGGTCCTAAAGATGCTTTCCTATGTTTTCTTCTAGGAGATTGATAGTTTTGGCTCTTTTATTTAGGCCTTTCATCCATTTTGAGTTGATTTTTATATATGGTATGAGGTGTATGGTTTTGCATATGGTGTGAGGTAGGGTTCCACCTTTGTTCTTTTGCAAATGGAAATCCAGTTTTTCCAGCACCATTTGTTGAAGAGACTGTTCTTTCCTAATTGAGTGGTCTTTGCCCCCTTGTCAAAACTCATTTGGCCATAAATATGAAGGTTGATTTCTGAGTTCCTAGTTTGATTCCATTGGTTTATATACCTGTCCTTTACCAATACCATGCTGTTTTGATTACTATGGCTTTGTACTAAGTTTTAAGATGGGGAAGTATGAGTCCTCCTACTTCATTCTTCCTTTTCAAGACGGCTTTGGCTTCCATATAAATTTGGTGATTGGCTTTTCCATTTCTACAAAAAAGGTTCTTGGAATTTTTATTGGTATGATCTTGAAGCCCAAAATGAAGGTAAGTCATTTTGGGTAGAAGTGACATTTTAACAATATTTAGTCTTCCAATCCAGGAACACAGAATGTCCTTTCATTTATTTAAGTCTTTGATTTATTTTTGCAATGCTTTGTAGTTTTCTGTGGACATGTCCTTTACAAAAAAATCCATTGTAAATGGACTTTTTCCCTTGATTTTTTCTTCCAGTTGTTCATACTGGTGTATAGAAACATTACTGATTTTTGGGTGTTGATCCTTCTACCCTGCCACATTGCTGTATCTGTTTATTAATTCTGGGAGCTTCGTTGTGGATTTAATGAGCTTTTGTTTATATATAAAATATTTGGTGTGCTCTGTGTACCTAGCTTTTTAACTAGCTGAAGTATTGGGCTGTGCTAATGCAACATGGTTTGTGTCACCTGGTGTTGGGTATTTGATTTGTTGCTATTTTTTCACTTTCAAAAGTAACAGTGCCCTAAAAACTCTGTACAAATTATTCCCCCACCAATTTAGTTCTCCTGCAATATATTCTAAGTAATGTCGTTAGGTTAAGAAAGAATAGTAACGGTTTTATTTCTTATTACATATCATTTTTCCCAAAAGCTGGACCCAATTTGATAGTGCTAACTAGCAATATGTGACACCTATATTTCACATTCCCACCAGCATCAGATTTTTATCGTTTTTGCTGATTTAAGTTTGAGTATTTTTATGTGACTATGTAAAAAGGAAAAACAGACAACAGGCTTCATGTAGCGATCACGTACCGAGATAGAATCTGGGTATTTGGCCTTAGGTTTTCTTCCCATGAATACCTATATTTATATTTTTGGCTAATTAGTGGTTTTCAGTTTTACATTCACATTCCTGTCCTTTTGATATTTGAAGCTGAATCGTCCTTCATATTTATTGTTACTTACTTATATAAAAGTCTCTTTAACCTCATTTTGCTCGGCAGCTGCATTCAGTAACTTGTCCTGATTCTTGTGACAGGTCATCATGGTCACGGGAGACCATCCAATTACAGCCAAAGCCATTGCCAAAGGCGTGGGTATCATCTCGGAAGGCAACGAGACAGTGGAGGACATTGCTGCCCGCCTCAACATCCCAGTGAGCCAGGTGAACCCCAGGTGAGGCGGGAAGCTCAAATCACTCACTGCCCTGAAGAGGCAAATATTGGTAGTTGGAAATCTTTAGCTTCTATAAGTGGTTTGCTACCAGTCTTGCTCTGAGTAGAGAGCTCATCTGTACTCTCAGGAGGTAACCATGAAGTTCCTAGGTTGGGTTTTAAATAAGAGCAGATCCCAATAACCAACACTTAGATGGTGCTTACTTTTCTAAATGCTTGTTATATTGACCCATGAAGGTAAGTGTTCCCATTGAGCAGAGCAAGGAAGTTGAAGCTTAGAGAAGTTCAGAGCATTGTTGAAAGGGTTAGTCATTGGCAGTCTGGTTTCCAGTGTCATGTAGCTCTGAGCTACAATGCCCAGCTCCTGGTGCCTTAGCAGTTTCCAGGTAAAATGAGGAAAGGACAACTCCCCAGGTAGTTCAGGCCAAAGCAGGACAACTTTGTATTTCTGTGCATTTTTTTTTATAAAGATGGGAAAGGAAGGTGACAGACAGGCCTGTCCCAGAGATGATTGTGAGCCTAGAATGAGAAAATATATATGAAACTGCTTTGCTACCTGGGAAATGGGGGAAATTCCTTCTGGCTTTGTAAAGCACTCTGCATAATGTAACTCAGCATCCCCTCTCGAGGTGACACGCATCATGCTGCTGAAATAACAGATGCCTCTTTCCTGGTGTCTAATTCTAGAGATGCCAAGGCCTGTGTGGTGCATGGAAGCGATCTGAAGGACATGACCTCTGAGCAGCTGGATGACATTTTGAAGTACCACACTGAGATTGTGTTTGCCAGAACCTCTCCTCAGCAGAAGCTTATCATTGTGGAAGGGTGCCAGAGACAGGTCAGGGAGCAGCCGGGGTTGGGGACGAGAGCACCGCCCCAGCCCTCGTGCCGCCTCGTGGCCTCTCCCGCGGCCGTTTCAGACACTGCTGGCCCCAGAGTGGAGTTCCCCTGACAACAAAGCCACAGTGATGGAAACACTGCCCAGCTTCTTTCAGGCTCGGTACCTATATGCCAGTAGGATGACTGGTACAGTGGTACACACTGCAGCCCAGAGTTGGAACCCTCAGAAGGGTTGTTGGGAATAGCAATATGAATAGATACGGATGGCCTGGAGGCAAGAGCCTCCTACCTTGAAAAGACTAAGGGGTGTCCGTAAAGGAACGAGCTTTCCCAGAGCCCCACTCACCAAATCAGTCATTACTTTGAGTAGCCCATGTTAAGGAGGGGGGAATATGTTTGAGACACTCTGCTCTTTGGTAGCGGCCTTTCGGTTCTTAGCTGAGCCAGGATCCGAGACCACCCACAGGCTCAGCGTCTGCAATGAGGAGCGGCAGATGGAGGCATGCGTCTCATGATTTCCCGGTCCCTAGACGAAACGATTTTGACGGTCCCATCTTCCCTCCCTTTTCCCCGGGTAGGGTGCTATCGTGGCTGTAACTGGCGACGGTGTGAATGACTCTCCAGCTTTGAAGAAGGCAGACATCGGGGTTGCTATGGGGATTGCTGGCTCCGATGTGTCTAAGCAAGCAGCTGACATGATTCTCTTGGATGACAACTTTGCCTCAATTGTAACTGGAGTTGAGGAAGGTGAGAATGACACAGTTAAACCGGTCACCAAAAACTCCATTCAGTACTGCTCAATCATACTCCATTTCTGTATGCCTACTGGATGTGTTGAATTTCTAGCCTGCCCATCTCTTTTGCCATACAGTGAAAACATCTTGCTTTCACAGGTCGTCTGATCTTTGATAACTTGAAGAAATCCATTGCTTACACCCTCACCAGTAACATTCCAGAGATCACCCCTTTCCTGATATTTATTATTGCAAACATTCCACTACCGCTGGGGACCGTCACCATTCTGTGCATTGACTTGGGCACCGACATGGTAAGTGAACATCGTGGCAGGCCGCATCCTCATACGCTGATGTTGCTGGCTCTCCTTGGTCCCAGGAGCCACGTGACTCTCCATAGCAATATGCAATATGCAGTGCGTGCCCCAACTTTGCAGCCTCAAAAGACCAACATTATCCTTTGTCCCGTCAACACCTGTTGACCACCTAGGAGTCTTCCCCTTTGTAGTGTTGACCTGGAAATCCCTTCTTGCCCTTCGTCCCTAGGTTCCTGCTATCTCCCTGGCTTATGAGCAAGCTGAAAGTGACATCATGAAGAGGCAGCCCAGAAATCCCAAAACGGACAAGCTTGTGAACGAGCGTCTCATCAGCATGGCCTACGGACAGATTGGTGAGCTGCCAGCATTTTATGACCTTGAGCAGAAAGGTGGCCCATCAGAT
>JAQZBX010114046.1:0-10053 GCA_029593785.1 Cabassous unicinctus
TATGAAAAACCCACAGTTAACATCATCTTCAATGGTGAAATCCTAAAAGTTTTCTCCCTAAAATGGGGAGCAAGTCAAGTATGCCCACTATCACCACAGCTATTTATCATTGCCTTAGAAGTACTTGCTTGAGCACTGAGGAAAAGAAAAGACATAAAAGGCATCCAAATTGGCAAGGAAATCAGTACCATTTCTGTACACCAATATTGAGCAGTATGAGGAGGAAATGAAAAGAAAATTCCATTTACATTAGTAACTAAAAGAATCCAAATCTAGGAATAAAATTTACTAAAGATGTAAAGGACTTATATACAGAAATCTAAAAAACACTGGTAAAGGAAGTCCAAGAAGACTTAAATAAATAGAAGAATATTCCCTGTTCATGGATAGGAAGACAAAACCTCATCAAAATGCCTTTCCTACCCAAACTACTCTACAAATTTAATGCAATCCCAATAAAAATCAACACTATATTTTTTATTCAATTGCAAACCAAACTACAATTTAATTTTAAAGGGTAAGAGGCCCCAAATTGTCAAAGACATATTGAAAAAGAAAAATGAATTTGGAGGTATCACAGTACCTGACTTTAAAAAATAATACAAAGATAAATTGCTCAAAACTGCATGGTATTGGCACAAGGATAAACATACTGGCCAACTGAGCCAAATTAAGAGCTCTGATATACATCCTCACCTATAAAGTCATCTGACATTCAACAAGGCCACCAAGTCCACTCAGTTCGGAGACAATGGCCTCTTTAATAAGTGGTGCTTGGAGAATTGGAAATCCATATCCAAAAGAATGAGAGAGGAATATCATCTCACACCTTATACAAAAAACAACTCAAAATGGATCAAAGATTTAAATATTAGAGCCAAAACCATAAAGACCTTAGAAGTTAATGTAGGGAAGCATCTACAGGACCTTGTAATTGGAAATGTTTTCATGAACTTCATACCCAATACACAAGCACCAAAAGATAAAATAGATAAATGGGATCTCCTCAAAATTAAAAACGTCTACACCTCAAAGGACATTATTAAAAAATAAAAAGGCAGCCTACCCAATGGGAGAAAATATTTGGCAACCATATATTTGATAGGAGCCTAATATCCTGCATATATAAAGAAATCCTACACCTCAAAATAAAAAGACAAAGAACCCATTTAAAAAATATCCAAGTGACCTGAAAAGACACTTCTCCAAGGAAGAAATACAAATACAAGGAAGAAAAGCACATGAAAAATTGCTTGACATTGATAGCTATTAGGGAAATGCAAATCAAAACTGCAATGAGATACCATCCTATACCCATCAGTGGCATAGGATTAAAAAAAAACAGCAGACTCTTAAGTGTTGGAAAGGATGTGGAGGAATAGGAACCCTCATCCACTGCTGGTGGGATTGTGAAATATCCCAGCCACTGTGGAGGAAAGTTTGTTGGTTCCTCAGAAAACTAACAATAGATCTTCCGAGTGATCCAGCAATTCCACTGCTGGGTACATACCCAGAAGAATTGAAAGCAAAGACACTAACAGACATATGCACACAAATGTTCATAGCGGCATTTTCCACCATTGCCAAAAGCTGGAATCAGCTCCAGTGTCCATCAGCAGAAGAATGGATAAACAAAATGTGGTGCATACATACAATGGAATATTACTCAGCTGTAAAAAGGAATAAAGTGCTAACACACAGAATAACATGGATGAAACGTGAAGACCTTATGTTGAGTGAAGCAAGCCAGGCATTGTAGAATGAACAATACATGTACTCACCGATTTGAATTGAGGAAAGTGAGCAGTCTCTGAGAACCGTTGTCTGAAAGATAGGTTAACAAAGGAGAGAAAGAGAAGAGAAGGTTGTGAGACATCACCCATATGGACATAGTCTATGGTAAAGTGATAGAATATACTTGCATACTGAAGGATAGGACAGGTGGGTAGTGATATTACTGGGATTGGTGGTGCAGGGTTGACAGGTGGGTAGATTAGGTAGGGAGGGTTAGACACCCAGGATACTAAGGTGGGGGGGCGGAGATAGGACAGGGAACAGGTGAACACAGGATTTGTGGGTATGAGGTTGAATGTGCAGGTGTGGGAATGCTCTTATGGCAATATGACAAGGTAGTCATTGGTTTAGGGTGTACATTGGGGGGGCATTCAGGACGGGGCTCATGTGGAGTAGGCTTCTTGTGAGTGTGTGAGTGCTCATCCTGTCATAATTTATTGTGTTAGGGATGGAGAACCACATGTTGAGTAGAAAGGAGATGGACCCCATCTTTGGGAGGACCAAATCACCCAGAAATAGACAGGTAAATGTCTCTTAGGAGCAAAGGTGGATCTTAATAAGGGAGGACAATCAGTGTGTCAAGACCTCTTGTTGCATGTAACTATGAATCTTGTAATCCAATGAGTCAAGACAGGGGGGTTTCATGTGCCCCAGGGGGATGTAGAGGAAGGAATAGAAAAGATCAAACAGGGGGTATTTAGTGGTCAGGGGAAATGTTTTTCATTACTTTACAGTGATGAACACAGAACATCGTAAATATCACAAAAAATTATTAAACTGTACTATCTAAATTGTAAACTATACTGTAAACCATTAAAAATGTTTAGTAGCTATGTTTCACTATCTGTATAACAGTTATAACAATGCTACCATCCACATACAAAAAGTTTTAAATATTGCATGAGGAAAGGGGGAGGAGGTTGAGTACATGAGAGGCTCTAGTATTCTGTATGGGACTTTGTTGTGACCTAAAAATTCTTTGAAATTTAAATGAAAATTTGGGAGACAATGGGGAGTGAGAGGGGGAAGGTGCCATGGTACAGACTGGCACTTGATAATGCAGTGATAAAAGAAAAATAATTTTTAAAAAAATATTTATTCACATTTTTTAATATCCCCATCCTTTAATTTAATTTTACTTTTAGTGTTTTTTTTTAAGTTTCCATGAATTTTATCTCTTACATTTAAACTTATCATTAATATTTCATTTTCCTATTAATTATATTTGGCTATTATATGGGCTTCATCTTCAAGGAAGGTTAAGATTACAGAAGGGTTACAATAGGGGAAGGAGGGGATCATTGGTGGGGGATGTCTGGGATGGAAATTTCATGATAGGAAGTTCATCTGAATATACATGAATGATATTTAAAATTGTTCAAATGATCAATGTATGGGGCATGGTCACAGTGGGTGTAGAATCACTCAATAAATGAGAGAATAATGAATTCCAAGCCTGGGGAGCTCTGCCACATTCTCCAAGGGAGCAGCAGTAGTCCCCCGAGTGCAGGGACAGTGTCTGACAAAGGACGATGGTCCACTAATGGGGTCTTGTTATTGATGACTAGCCTTAGGAGTCTTTACCCTTGTAATTGAAACTTAGCCTACCTTTATGGGGTGCCTAATGGTCGCCACCTAAGAGCCTCCTTGTTGCTCAAATGTGGCCTCTCTCTAAGCCAAACTCAGCATATTAATGTATTATTTTCCCCCCAGCATGGGACATGACTCCTGGGGATGAGCTTCCCTGGTAACAAGGGATTAATACCAAGCGCCAATTGGCAATATGACTGGAAAAGGACCTTGAATAAAAGGGGAAAATGTAAAGACAAATGTGTTCATATGGCTAAGAGACTTCAAAGAGAGTTGGGAGGTCATCCCAGAGGTAATGCTTACGCATACCTCAGTAAGATCTCATATAACAACAAAGTGGATAAAACCCCACAAAGAGGGGCTCCTGAGGGTTCTGTAGACACCCAGGTCCTATATAAGGGTGGATAGCTCCAGAGATTGATGCTTTATCAGTGGGATATACTTTGGAATCTGTGTTCCTGAGAGAGATAGAGCTGGACTCAAATAAGTCCTCCTTGCACATGGTCCATCAGTCCCTTCTACTCAAACCTCTATGTGGTGCTGGAGTTTGTAGATTGTACTTCCAGAGACTGAAGCCTTTTGCCTGCCCAGTGCCAGATGTGCCCAGAATCTCAGTGGAGCTGCAACTCCTACTCTACAGCTCAATGGACTAACTCAAGTCACCTGGAGAAGAGATGATGATGGACAATGTCCATCCCAGGGAATGGGGAGAGTCTGCAGCTGCAGGCAGGGTAATCCCATCCATCGTATCCATGGGAAATAAGTCCCCTCTCACTTGGAGGTGGAGTGAACATAACCATTCCAGGCTCCTCAGGATTGGGGGAAGAGCTATGGACTGGATTGGACTTACTGGTATTCTGTTGTAGATATATTGTGATTTAAGCAATGGAAGAAATTACAACATTGAGGTGGGGCCAGTTGCCACTGGATGCTTTCGGGGCAGGGAGAGTGAAAAGCAGTAGTAATACAGGGGTTTTCTCAGGACTTGGGAATTATCCTGAGTGACATTACAAAAAATATTTTCAAAAAATTTAAAAATGGGCAAATTTTGAAAAAAAAAAAAACAAAAAAAAACACTGAGGTGAGAAAAAGTAGTATGATGTATTTAAGCTATGGAAAGAGAAATGCTTCCAGCCAAGAATTCTATATCCAGCAAAACTGTCCTTCAAAAATAAGGGTGAGTTTAAAGTCTTCTCAAGCAAACATTGCTAAAGTATGTTACCAAAAGACCAGAACTACAAGAGAACACAGAGTGCTGAAGCCTAAGAAAATAACAAAGGTAAGAGACTTGGATAAGAGTGTAGAAATGAAGATTATTAGGAAAGGTAGATTAAAGCATAAAAAGACAGACAATAGTAAGATATGACAATGAAAAGCCAAAGCATAAAATGGATGAAGGTAGTAATGCCTTCACAGGAATAATATTGAAGGTTAATGGCTTGAACTCCCCAACCAGAAGACATAGACAGATAGAATGGATAAAAAATATGAGCCATCTGTATGCTGTCTAGAAGAGACACACTTCAGACTGAAGGACACAACGACATTGAAAGTGATAGTTGGAAAAATATATTCCACACAAATAGCAACTAAAAAAGATCTGGAATAGCAACACTAATATCACAAAAAATAGATTTTAATTTCAAAACTTTTATAAAGGATGAAGAAGGTCATTATATATTAATAAAAGGGGAAATTCACCAATAAGAAATAACTTTAATAAATATTTATCTACCTAACCTGGGATCCCCAAGACACATGAGCCTCACACTGCCAAAAGTGAAGGGAGAAATATATTTTTATACAATAAGAGCTGGAGACTTCCGTACACCACTGTCAGTATTGGATAGAACATCTGGATCGAAGATAAACAAAAAATAGAGCTTAAATAATATGATAAATGAACTAGCCTTAACAAAAATTTATAGAACATTACACACCCAAACAGCAAGACATACATTCTTGTCAAGCACTCACAGATCCCGCTCCAGGACAGACCATATGTTGGGCCACAACACAGGTCTCAAGAAATTTAAAAGTATACAAAACACTTACTCTGATCATAATGGAATGAAGACAAAAATCAATAACGGACAAAAAAGGAAAAATTCATAATTATATGTAAATTAAACAACAAACTCTTAATCTGTGGGTGAAAGTAATCATGCATGATAATTCAGTAAATATCTTGAGACAAATGAAAATGAGAAGATTACATATCAAAACCCATGGGACATGAAAAAGTCAGTGCTGAGAGAAAAATTTATATCCCTCAATGCATACATTAAAAAAGAAGAAAAAGTTGAAATTCAAGACTTAAATGTCCACCTGGAAAAACTAGACAAAGAAGAGTACAGTACACTTGTCCCAAATGAAACCAAAGGAAAGAAATAATAAAGATCAGAGCAGAAATAAATGAAATTGAGAACAGCAACAACAGCAACAACAACAACAACAAAAAAAACAATAGAGAGAATCAACAAAATCAAATGTTGTTTCTATAAGAAGTTAAACAAAATTGCCAGACCGTTAGCTATATGCACAAGGAAAAAGAGAGAGAAGACACAAACAAACAAAGTAAAAAATGAGAGGTGGTTATATTACCATGGACCCTGCAGTAATAAGAGAGATCATAAAAGGATACTACCAACAACGGTAGCCAACAAACTAGACGACATGGAAGAAATAAACAAATTCCTAGAAACCCATGAACAGCCCACACAGACATTAGAAGAAATAGAAGACCTCAAAAAGTTAATCACAACTAAAGATATTGAACCAGTCATAAACAGTCTCCCAAAGATGAAAATCCAAGGATCTGATGGTGTATTAGTCAGCCAAAGGGGTGCTGATGCAAAATACCAGAAGTTGATTCATTTTATAAAGGGTATTTATTTGGGGTAGAATCTTACGGTTACCAGACCATAAAGCATTGGTTGCTTCTCTCACCAAATTCTGTGAGGATTCCAGTTTCCTGGTTTCCTCTCTTCCCGGGGCTTGAATCTTTCCAGGTTCAGCTGCTTGTCTAAATGTAGACTATCAGGTGAATGGCTCGTCTCTTCCCTGGGCCTTCTCTCCTTCCCCATGACTGAGCTCCTCTGTCTGCTTGCTTCCCTGGGCTCCAGCATTAAAACTCCAACATCAGAACTCCAACTCAAAACTCCAACTTTGTCCATTGCCATGTCTTTTATCTTTGTTTCCTCACCCACCAAGGGGTGGGACTCAATGCCCAACTGACATGGCCCAATCAACTCCCTAATCATAACTTAATCATGCCCAGAAGAACAGACCATTTTACAAGCATAATCCAATATGTATTTTTGGAATTCATAACTATATCAAAATGCCAAACTGCTACAGATGGCATCATCGTTGAATTCTACCAATCAAAAGTGATTTAATTCTAATCTGGCTTAAGCTCATCTAATTTATTGAACAGGAAAGAATGCAACCAAATTCATTCTATGAAGCCATCACCCTAATAGCAAAACCAGACAAAGATACTATGAAAAATGAAAAGTACAGACCAACACCTCTAATGAATATGCATTCAAAAATCCACAACAAAACACTTGGAAAACTAATCCAAAAGCACATTAAAAATAATTATGCACCACGATCAAGTAAGTTTCACCCCAGGTACAAAAAGGACTTTCAACACAAGAAAATTTATTAGTGTAATAAACCACATTAATAATTGAAGAATAAAAAACACATGATTCTCTTTATTAAAGAAAAGGGATTTGACAAAACACAGTATTTTTTCTTAATAAATACCCTCCAAAAGATAGGAATAGAAGGAAGGTTTCTTAACACAGAAAAGTGCATATATGAAAGACAGTCACCTAAAATTGTACTCAATGGTGAAAGGATGAAAGCTTTCCTGCTGACATCAGGAAAAAAAACAAGGATGTACACTGTCACTGCTGTTATTCAATATTTTGTTAGAAGTTCTAGCTAGAGTAAATAAGATAGATAAAGAAATAAAGCACTCAAATAGGAAAGAAAAAAGTAAAAGTTTTGCTATTCATTGATGAGATATTCCTATATCTAGAAAATCCTAAAATATCCACAACAAAGCTACTGGAACAGGTAGACAAGTTCAACAAAATGGTACAATAAAAGATTAATATGCAAAAGTCATTAGCGTTTCTATATACTGTTGAGCAATCTGAGGAGGAAATCAGAAAAAAAAAATTTTCCACTTATCATAACAACTAAATGAATCAAATATTTAGGAAGAAATTAAACCAAGGATATGAAAGACCTGTATTCAAAAATTACAAAACATTGCTAAAAGAAACTAAAGTAGATGTACATAAATGGAAGGACATTCCATGTTCATGGAATAGAAGAGTAAATATCATTAAGATGTCAATTCTACCCAGATTGAGTTACAGATATTCAAGGCAATCCCAATAAAAATCCCAACAATCTATTTTGTAGAAATGGAGAAGCCAATAATCAAATTTATTTGGAAGCATCAGGGGCACAAAATAACCAAAAACCTCTTTAAAAATGAAGAATGATTAACTAGAACAAATGTACATCACTATTGCAAGGTGGTAAGAACGTACAGAAGCATAGAAAAAATACAATTAATATAACCTAAGGACTATATTTAACAGTATTACTGGAATATTCTTGAATCAATGCCAAAGATATACTGTGTTAATAACAAGGGATATGGAAAAAGATATCAAATGTATGCTTTGGACAATAGTGGTAATAATCTGATATCTCATAATCTGTACAAATGTTGCACAACAATGTAGTGTGTAGGTGGAGGGGTTTTGAATGGGAATTCCACATTCCAGGATTGATTTGTAAGTTCACAGTCTTTCCAATAAAAATATATTTAAAAAAGAAGAACTAAATTGGAGGAATCTCATTTCCTGACTTGAAAACATATTTCTTAGCTATAGTGGTGATAACAGCATAGCACTGGCATAAAAATAAATAGGCTGCCCAATGAAATAGAATTAAGTGTTCAGAAATAGATCCTCCAAGTTATAGCAAAGTGATTTTTGAGAATGTTATTAAGCTCACCCACTTGTGCCAGAACTCTCTATTCAACAAACAGTGCTGTGAGAATTGGATATCCATATCCAAAGAAAAGAAAGAGGACTCCTATCTCACACCTTATATGAAGAGTAACTCAAAATGGATCAAAGTTATAAATATAAAAGCTACAACAATAAAACTCTGTGAAGAAAATGTAGGAAAACATCTTCAATATCTTATGGTAAGTGGTAGTTTTTCACACCTTACACATAAAGCACAAGAATCAAAAGAAAAAAAAGAAGATAAATTGGACCTCCTCAAAATTAAATACATTTCTACTTCAGAAAATTTTGTCAAAAAAAGGACTTTGTTAAGACAGTAAAAAGGCAGCCTACACAATGGGAGAAAATACTTGGAAACCACAGAGCCAGTAAAGGTTTGATAACCATGTTACAGAAAGAGATCATACAACTCAATGATAAAAAGACAAGCAATCCAGTTAAAAACTGACCAAAAGGCTTGAATAGAAATTTCTCCAAAGAGGATATACAAATGGCCAAAAGCACACAAAAAAATGTTCAACATTACTAGCTATTAGGGAAATGCAGACCAAACCTACAGTGAGATACCATTTCATACCTTATAGAGCTCTTGAAGAGCATTCTTATATTTATAATATTAACCACAATTTTCATCCACACTGACATCACTATGTTATAAATTCACTACATTATTTTCTAGCTTCCTTTCAATTGACTTTTATGTCCAGAGACTACCACTTTCAACCCCAATCACATTTATAAATCAGCAGTGTTTGTTATACTTACTATATAAAGGCAGTAGATATCAGAGGTCCTGAGGGGAGGAAGATGGAAGAATAGGTGTAACAAGAGGGCGTTTTTGGGACATTGGAATTGCCCTACATGACATTGCAGTGACAGATAAAGGCCATTATACATTTTGTCAAAACCTATAAAATTGTGTGGGGTAAAGTGTAAAGTATAATGGAAACTATACTCCATGATTAGTAGCAATGCTTCAATATGTGTTCATCAATTGTAACAAATGTACCACACTAATGAAAGACATTGCTAATGTGGGAAAGTGTCGGGGGGAGGGCATGGGGTATATGGGAATCCCATATATATATATATATATTTAGGAAGTACTGTGGACTGGGTTATGTGGGAAGCTGGCACCACTGAGCAACATTTACTTCCCTGAGTTGGATTTTTCATTTCTTTTGTTTCCTGTTGTTTTTTTGTTTTGTTTTGTTTTGTTTTGTTTTCAGGAGGCACTGGTAACCAATCCCAGGACCTCCGATGTTGTAGGTTGGCTCTCAACCACTTGAGCCCACCCCTATATTTTTTGATGTAACATTTATGTAACCTAAAGCTTCTTTAGAAATAAAAAATAAAATAAAATAAATGCTCTTCTTTTGCAAAGTGCTAAGAATATGGTGATATATGGTAACAATATGACCCATGTAACATATTGGTGATAACATTGTAATATTTGAAGCAATGGTAAGAGGATATTATTTCAATACTAAGTAACATCAATAGGGGATAGAAAGGGGTATAGGATTTTTCCTTTTGATGTAATGAATATGTTCTACAATTAACTGAGGTAATGACAGCACAACTCTGTGATGAAAATTAGAGC
>JAQZBX010114047.1:0-10051 GCA_029593785.1 Cabassous unicinctus
CACTGGACCCAGTAATTGGTTGTAGATTCGTTTCCTAGGGCTTTGGGCAAGGAGGCTATAGAAGCCAGGAATGCCTCTCCTATTTTCTTATGTGCACTTCCTTGGTCTGCCAGGAGATGGCGCTCATTGGCAGCTCTCAATTCAATGCCTGGTCGGACAGTATTTGTTGCGACACAGACCAGATCAATGTGATAGAGCTTCCTGTCTGGGGGCTAAGAGCCTTGTAATTTAAACTTTCGGAGACAGTTCTCCTGTCTTCTCTGGCAGCCCCCTCCCTTTTCCCAGCTAGGAAATATTTCCTCTCCTCTCTGAATCCTCAGCAATCAGTCCCTGTTAGTAGCGGAGGAGATTGGGAGGTTTGTGTATCTTTAGCCCCTTGCAGGCTCCAAGGCAAATTGGCGCAGCCCCACCCGACCTGGAAGGGCTCTCGGGACAGGGCAGACCAAACCTGGGAGTCAAAAGCAGGGTCAGCCCCAGGCTCTTTCTCCCCTCTCCTGTGGAGTCCTCAACAATTAGTCCAGGCTAGAAAAGAGGGAGATTGCGAGGGTCAGATTTCTCCAGTCCTTTCTAGGCTCCCAGGGCAAACTGCCGTGTGGAAGGGTCTGTGGGGGCTCCGCAGCCCAAATTTGTGGGTCGGAACCTGAGTCAGCCTAAGGCTGTGTCCCTTTCTCTCCCCTTTCCCGGAGTGGTAGATCCCTGGAGCCCCCTTTGTCTGTAGTCACAGGCCCAGAGGCCCGAGAATTCTAAAGAGTGTGGGGGAGGGTGCCGGCCCGCTGCTGCTGATTAAAACTCACGGTTCTGGTTCTGTTGTCACGATTTCTTTCTTTTGTCCCTCTCTCCTCTGGGTGGTGTGCAGTCTTCCCCTGCTGTCCTATACCCTAGAAGATCTATTTTGGGGCTGTTTCAGCCTGTTCTCTAGCTATTTTTCTGGAGAAGAGATTCCTGTGTGTTACTTAGTCAGCCATCTTCCCGGAAGTCTGTCCTTTTTTTTTTTTTCCTTTCCTTTATAGTAAACCACCTTGGAAGAGTTTTATCTGCACTGTCCCAATTCCTTTCCTCCCATCTTTATTAAATCCACTCCAACTACCTCTTGCCCCCAGCATTCCACTGAAACTACTCTTGTCTAGGTCAAAAATGTCTCCATTTTGCTTAATCTAACACCCAGTTCTCAGTCTTCATCTCACTTCACCTATCAGCAGCATTTAACATGGCCATTCACTCATTCCTCCCAGCAACACTTTCTTCACTTGGCTTACAGGACACTTCACTCTCCTGGTTTACTTCCTACCTTACTGGTCACTCTCCTCAATCTCCTTTGCTCAATGGCCTCTTAATAATGGAGTGTCCCCAGGCTCCGTCCTTGGACCTCTTCTGTTTATACACTCTCTCCCTTAGTGATCTCACCCAGTCTTTGTTTTTAAAGATCATAAATATGCTCAGAATTCCTAAATGTTTACTTCTAGTTCAGGGGTTCTTAACCAGGGATCCATGAGCTTGAATTGAAATTCAGAAAAACACTATTCTTGTGGGGATGTGTTGGTGCAGGTGTGATAAATTTATTAAATAATGCACAGTATAATATGGACTTAGTAAGGGGTCCGTGGAACAAAAAAGTTAAGAACCCCTGTTCTAGTTCAAATCCAGACTTGTATATCCAAGTACCTCAGCATCTCTACTTGGATGTTTACTAGACCTCTCCATTTTATCTTATCAAAAACTAACCGCCTGATCCCTCTCCCCACAAAAACTTGGTCTACTTACAACCTTTGCTTTCTCAGTTAATAGCAACTCCATCATATCCATTGTCGGAGCTGACTTTGCAACTCTTTTATACCCCACATCCAATCTGTCATCAAATCTTGTTGCTCTATCTTCAAAATATATGACCACTCTCCCCCTCTCTACTGCTACTACCTTAGCAAGCCACTATCACCTTTTACTAGGATGTTGTATCAGCCACCCTTAACCTCCTTCATTCTAGTCTCAAAAGAGTAGCCAGTGATCCATTTGAAATGTAAACCATATTGCAACTCTGTTTAAAACTCTCCAGTAGCTTCCCATCTCACTTGAAGTAAAAGCCTAAATTCTTACAATTAGTCATACAAGACCCCCTATTACCTTTTTTTTTTTAATCTCACTTCCTACTATTCTCCCTCAGTCTTTTTCTGCTCAGTCACTTTGTCCTTCTTACTGTTTCTCAAACACCGTGGACACACTCTTTCCTCAGGGAATTTGTACTTGCTGTTCCTTCTGCTGGGAATACTCCTTTCCAGACATTTCCATGTTTCCTCACCTCCTCAGGCTTTCTTCAAATGATCCCATTTCTGTGAGGCCTTCCCTTACTACCCTGATGAAAATTGCTCACCGTATAATCCACCCCTTTGCTACTTTATTTTTCTCCATAGCATCTATCACTTTCTAGTATGCTATGTACTTAATCATTTATTGTGTTCTTTGTCCATCTTCCCCTTCCAGGGTGGGAACTTTTGTCTCTGTTTTTCACTGCTATCGTCTTAGCAACTATAATGGTGCCTGGTACATAGCTGGCACTCATTAAATGTGGAAAGAATGAAATTGAAATCTGGATATAATTTTTTTAAAGATTTATTTATTTGTTTATCCCCATCTCCCCTCTCCCCCCACCCTGTTGTTTGTGTTTGCTGTCTGCTTTCTGTGTCTGTTCATTATGTGCTCTCTGTTTCTGCTTGTCTTTTTAGGAGGCACTGGGACCTCCCATGAGGGAGGCAGGCTTCCAATCGCTTGAGCCACATACCCTCCCTACTTGTTGTGTCACTCGTTGTGTCTCTTCGTTGCGTCATTTTGTTGTGTTAGCTCACTGCGCCAGCCTGTTGCATCAGCTCACTGTTTTGCTCATCTTTAGGAAGCACCAGGAACTGAACCCAGGACCTCCCATTGTGGGAGGCAGGTGCCCAACTGCGTGAGCCACATCTGCTCCCCTGGATTTAATATTAATCTCCTGGGCATTCAGTTAGCATAAACAGATCTCCCTCAACCTTATCAACTTTGGATGCATCTATATTGAATTTCTGTATTACAGGCTCAGTCATGTTGACTCCACTAACTTATTGCATTCTTGTGGGACCTGAGTTTTGCATAGCCACGCTCTCTACCATCTCTATCTCCATTCCATATAATCTGAAAGAGATAAGGAAGTCTTTGAAGATTTCTGGTCTTCCCATATCCTAGAGTAAGAACTGAAGAACTGATCAGTAAAGTTCTAGTTGTTTTTAATTTGTATTTTTAAGCACCAAATGGTAAGCTACTAGTGCTACTGCATTCTCCATCTTCCTTGTAACTGACGTCCGTGCCAGGTAAACAAAGTCAAAATTGTCTCTTCTCCCCCTTGAAATTTGCATACAAGCCAGTGATTGGCAATTAAAACCAGTAATGGTAACAATGAAGATTTATTGGGTGCTGACTTTGTGTCAGGCACTGCTCTCTCTAAATACTTTTCAAATATTAACTAATTTAATCCTCATAATAACCAACTGAGGAAATTATTAAAATTAGGGATATTTTACAGATGAGTAAACTGAAGCGCAAACGGGTAAAGAAATGTCTCAGGTCTTAGAGCTAGTAAATAGCAGAGTCAAGATGTGAATCCAGACAGTCTTGCTCCAGCGCCTGCATTCTTAATCACTGTGTTCCACTGCCTGGTTGTAGAAAGAAAAGGCGGGGAGGTACTTGGCATTGAAAAGAAAGCAAAATAATCATGCACTGTAATTCTGTCATTCCGAAAGCACCATAGTAACCCAAGTACTTTCTTTTATTTGGCATCATTTTCATGCAAGACACATGAATCAGGCTAACTGGCTTCCAAGATACCTCCTCACTCTTCCTAGGCAAAGGGACGGGCTACTTGAAACACTCCAGTGACCCATGGCTCCCATTTTTGCTTCACTAAGTCCTACTCATCAGCTGAAATACAAAGGAGGTATCGTTAACTCTGAGAGCCCCACCTTTCTCCTCTACCGCAACTACCCAAGTCTGGTTTAAGTACCTGACTTCTGTTTTTATTTCTACCAAAGTACCTATCACACTTACTTGTCATCATTTGTTTAATTGTCTGGTTCCCTGCTAGACTGTAACCTCTCTGATGGCAGAGATTGTGTGTCTGTCTTATTCACTGCTATATCCTTAATGCCTAGCATGATGTGTTTCACATTGTAGGAGTTCAATCAAATTTTTTTGAATGAATAGAGGTGGTATCTCTATGGAATATCTATAATCATATCCTTGCATTAAGGTAAATTTTCTTATGGTCAAGCTTGTCCATCTTTTTAGAAATGGAAAGGATAATTTTCTTTTAGTTTGCCATCCAGCTGTTGGGTCTTATGTGATGGTCTCCGCCTACACCACAATGCTAGCTTTCATTTAGTGTTTCTGCTTCAGATTCAACTAATATTTGACTGCTGTGTGACAGGTGTTTCACTAGGGTCTTCCATATATATATATAAATATATCCTACTTTAAATTGGTATAACTTTTCAGTGTTGCAATTTCCTTGGCTATATAACCAAGATACATAACTGACGTGCCCAAGATCCAATTCTAACTTTGAGAACTGGGGTTTGAATTTAGAACTTCCAATTCTGAGTTGAGCTTTTTCCCTCCTATATACCATGTTGCCTTCTCATTCCCATCTCTTAGCCTTGTTTCCTAGTCTATGGGTAGCATCTATATTACTGAGCGATAAGTGCATTTCATAATCTTATCATATGAACCTCTATTAAAATTTTTTCCCTTCTCTTTCTTCTACTTTTTTCACTTTTATTCATTTTCTTCCCATTTCTACTTTGCTAGCTTCTCTCCCAAACAGTGCTATTCAGTGATTATGAAAACATTTCTGGGGTGTATCCTAATCTCATCTATGGATTAATTAGAGCTTTAATGAGATTTGATTATTTTTATTATTTCTATGCTAATAGGATATCTATTTCAGAAATAGTTGTAAGAGGAGTCCCAGGGATTAGACCCCCAGGACACATGCTCTTTGGACTCCTGATCAAACAAAGTAATTGAACACATGCTTTTCACTTTAATTTTTTCTTATACTCCACAGTAAAGGAATAGGAAAAGTATAAACCACTTTGGTAGACAGAATAATGCCTCCCCCACCCCCAGATGTCCATGTTCTAACCCCAAGAACCTGTTAATATCTTACCTTATATGGCAAAAGGGACTTTGCAGGTGTAATTAAGTTAAGGAGTTCAAGTGGGGAGATGATCCTAGATTATTTGGGTGGGCCCAATGTAATCATGATGGTCTTTATAAGGGAAAGAGGAAGGCAGGAGAGTTAGAGTTAGAGAGAGAAAAAATTGGAAAATGCTTTGCTGTGGCTTTGAAGATGGAGGATGGGGCCACAAGCTAAGGGATACAGGTTACCTCTGAAGCTAGAAAAGGCAGAGAAACAGATTTTACTTTAGCGTCTCCAGAAGGAATACAGGCTTGCTGGCACCTTGATTTTAGCCCAGTGAAATTCAGTTCAGACTTCTCACCTGCAGAATTTTAAGATAATAAATTTGAGTTATTTTAAGCCATGAAGTTTGTGGTGATTTGTACAATGGCCATAAGAGACAAACACAACCCCCAAAGGACCAAAAAACAAAAAATGGGAAAGGGGACAATAATAGTTGGGAGAATTCAACATACTTTTGGAAGATGGGAAATAGATAGAGGAAAGATAACTGACTTGGTAGAGTGGAGGAAGCTGATACCTAAGTACCTGCAGAGGAATATACCAATGAGAAGGAAGCCAATCTGCCCTCAGAAACCTGGAAGATTTCAGGAATTAGAGGTCACACTTGCCCTTCATCTTCGCAAAGTCCAGGAAAAGAGTACAAAGAGAAGCCCACAGAGCATTTGACCATTTAAAAGTTAAAAGTCCAGCTAATAAACTGCTAATAAAATATATTTTATTCTCCTATCTTGGGAACTATTATCTACATAATGATGAATTCAAATAATATATATAAAGCTGTGATTTTTGTATGACTGAAAGCAAAAATCAGACTGTAGCATTTAATTGATATTGTGCCTGCCTAGGTATTCTATTGATGGGCCAGTATTGTTTGGATGTTTCATAAAATAAAGACATATATAACTCATAAATTATTATATTTTGATTCCATAAAATGTATTTTTCTTACCTTAATTTTAGCAAAATTATTAATTTTGTTATAATGAAAATTTTCATGTAACTTGTCTTTTATTGAGAATAGCATAAAGGATTAAAATGAAAATGTGATTGTATTAATGTTTATACTTTGAATATATTTTATTGAAATGCAAATGCAATTTAATATCTAAATGAAAATTAAAATATTTCATGTTTTCAAATATTTTTCTACTAAAATAATCTATTAAATAAAAATATAAATTATCAATGATAATCAAAAGCTTAAATCCAATTAAGTAAAGCTTGATTTTATACATTAATTCTCATTACATATTTGAATAAAAGAAAATATTTGCAATTCTAGTGTCTAATGTAAATCTAATAACCAATGAAAGGTTTGTTACCATACTTTATAAATGTGAAAAATTTACAACTAATATTAATTGTTTAATATTGCAAAATGTTCCTCAGCCACCATGTACAATTGGTGGTGTTCTATTATAATTAATGGGTACCTCGAGAGCTACAAATGCATGAGACAAGAAAATGGACTTTCTAGACTACTGGGAAATGATACTTCGTCATGTAAAAATATTATTCAAGCTTCTTATAAGTTAATGAATTTGTCTTTCTTACCTTACCACCTCTCAAATCACTGTGTTTAGAAGAAATGTCTGTCTCCAGTTTCTGCATTAGATGCGTCACAAGAGCAGATATTTAGAGTGACGTGTTGTGCTGTACTAGCATTTCATGCCAGATTCCAAGTGACAGTGGCACCGATGTGTTCTTTAAAAATATTTTCTGTGTGTCTTGGGACTAGGTAGGGCTCTAAGCCACCAAGCCCAGGTCCAGGTCCCTCTTGCACAGATCTAAGGGCCATGCTATTGGAGGCACCAGTCCTGCAAAGGTCTGGGTGAAGCATGGAGCAGATAACTAGTGGAATTATTTAAACATCTTTTATTTTATTTTTTTAAATTACAGAAGCTGTGAACTTACAAAACAATCATGCACATGTGTGGAATTCCCATATAATACCCCTTCAACAACACACCACACTGTTGTGCAATATTTGTTACAGATTATGAGATAATAGCAACAGACTATTATTATGACCATAGCGTACATTTGGCATATTTTTTCCATACGCCCCTATTATTAACACAGTACATCTTTGTCACTGATGCAAGAATATTACAGTATTGCTGTTAACTATAGTCCATAGGTTACACTAATTGTATTTTTCCTATGCTTCTCACCACCCTGCAATGGTGACGTATATCCGTTTTATTTAACAGAAGGACATTCTTGCATTGGTACTATTAACCACAATTCTCATCCACCTCTGGGTTCACTGTATTATTCAGTCCCTAGATTATTCTCTAGCTTTATTTCAGTTGACATTTACATCCCTAGACTCCCCTTTTCATCCACAATCCCATTTATAAACCAGCTGCTACTCACTATAATGTGTTACCATTAACTGTCCATTTCCACACTTTTACAGTCAAGTTAATTAAAACTTCTACCTACATTAAGCATCAGTACTCCTTCACAGTCCTCCTCTTATCTTCTAATAACCTATACTCTAGGTTTTAACTCCATGCATTTATTCTTCATGTTTAGTTCATAATGTGAGGCCATGCAATATTTGTCCTTTTGTGTCTGGCTTATTTCACTTAGCATAATGTCTTCAGGATGCATCCATGTTATCATATGTGTCCTAATTTCATTTCTTCTTACTGCAGCATAGTATTCCATTCTATGTGTATACCACATTTTGTTTATCCATTCATCGGTTGATGGACACTTTGGGTTGTTTCCATCTTTTGGCAATTGTGAATAACACTGCTATGAACATCAGTATGCAAACGTCTGTTTGTTTCACAGTTTTCAGTTCTTCTGGATATATTCCTAGTAGAGGAATTACTGGATCATATAGCAGTTCTATATTTAGCTTCCTGAGGAACAACCAAACTCTCTTCTACAGAGGCTGCATCATTTTAGAATCCCATCAACAGTGAAGAAGTGTTCCTATTTCTCCACATCCTCTTCAGCACTTATTGTTTTCTGTTTTTGTTTTTTTTTAATAATGGCCATTCTATGCGGTGTGAGATGATATCTCATTGTCATTTTGATTTGCATTTCCCTAATAGCTAGTGATATTGAACATTTTTTTCATGTGCTTTTTGGAAATTTGATTTTCTTCTTTGGAGAAATGTCTATTTAAGTCTTTGGCCCATTTTTTAATTGGATTGCTTGTTCTTTTATTGTTGCGTTGTATGATCTCTTTATATAGAATGGAAATCAAGCCCTTATTGGATATGTAGTTTCCAAACATTTTCTCCCATTGAGTGGACTGCCTTTTCACCTTCTTGACGAAGTCCTTTGAATCATTTGAAAGTCTTTGTAAGGTATAGTTTTAACCACCAGGTTCCCCACCTCACTACCAGAAAATAACTCATCATTGCCAGGCAAGAAGATAAGAGGTTTATTCTATGGAGAAATTGAACTAAGTGGCTCTGGACTGAGAGATGAGGATGAGTGAAAATGCCAGTCTTCAAACTGATGGCTGATGCCTGCTGGCCCCTTCCTCCTACTAGATCCTAGAATGTAGGCAGCCAGGTTTTCACACCCCAGGTAGAGGACTAGAGGATTCTTCTTTGGAGAAACCAATCCAGAGAAAGAACCTCTATTTGGGGCTACTCCAGCAAAGACGCATGCTTATTATTCAGTTACCTTCAGTGAAGCCCACCAGTTGTCAATCCTTGTTCAATATACCCAGAGCTGATTTTTTAGTTCCTTTTTCTTAAATATGTATAGACAACTAGGGATTAGCATACAGTTAAGGAAATTGTTTAGTATGAAAGATAGAATTGAACAAACTGGCCAACCAACTAATCAACCAAACAGAAGAATTGGAATTCAGGGGAAACAGAGACAATGCAGGAAGCAGAAGGAAACAATCAACAACAAAACCATGTAGTTAATATATCAGAGAGATTTCATCCACAAAACAAAAACAGGTTTAAAGAAAGTAATCAGAGATAAATTCAATAGTAGAGTGGGAAGACAAAATCATGAAAACGTCTCAGAGAGTAGACAGAAAGAGTTGCAAAGTAGGAGACAAAGATAAGAAAATTGCATGATTCATCAAGAATTCCAAAATCCAGCTAAAAGGAATTTATGAGAAGAGAGAACATAGAAAATAGAGGGAAGGAAAGTATCAAAGAAATAGTAAAGACCTATGAGTGAAGATAGTATGTTGACCAACACACATCTAATTTTATTCCCTCCAGAAAGTCCTCTAAAACTTATCGTAAATGTACAAACCTACAAAGGCAGGGAGAATGAGAAGAGATGATAAAACTTAGGAGTTGAAAAGGAAATGAACCAGTGGTCACTGACATACCAGTCCTGCAATAACCAAAAAAAAAAAAAGCCTAGCTGGCAGTGGAGAACACTGAGAATTAACTAGATTCCTTGGAAGTCTCGGGAATTGGTACTACCACCAAAGTGGAAGAAAGGCATGGAGAAAGGTGTTAAAGTAGGGAGGATTATTTGTAAGCACTTTAAGAAGCAATTGGCGGGGAGCAGATGTGGCTCAAACAGTTGGGCACCTGCCTCCCAAATGGGAGATCCTCAGTTCAGTTCCTGGTGCCTCCTAAAGAAGATGAGCAAGACGTGAGCTGACGCCAGTGGGCTGGTGTGGCAAGCTGATACAACGAGATGACGCAATGAGGAGACACAACAAGCAGGGAGCAGATGTGGCTCAAGCGACTGGGTGCCTCCCTCCCACATGGATTTGGTTCCCAGTGCCTCCTAAAAGAAGATGAGCAGACACAGAGAGTACACAATGAACAGACACAGAGAGCAGACAGCAAGCAAAAATGATGGGGGGCGCGGGGGGGCATA
>JAQZBX010114048.1:0-10053 GCA_029593785.1 Cabassous unicinctus
ATCCATTTAAGGATTTATTTATTTATTTATTTACTTTTATCCATTTTCACCCCCACCCCCGTTTTTGCTGTCTCTGTGTCCATTCACTGGGCAACTCCCTGTGTCCATTTCCTGCTCTCTCTTCCCATCCTTCTCCTCCTGTCTTCACTGGGATTCAATCCTCAGAAACTTTGATGAAGGAGAGAGGCATCCTACCACCTGTGCCACCTTAGTTCCTGTTTTTTTGGTGTGTCTCATCTCGGCTCTCCCTTGTGTCACTCTCCTGTTACGTCATCATCTTGCTGCATGGCTCATGGGGCCTGGTGGCTCATCTGCTCATGGGGCCTGGCAGCGCACTCACGCATGGGGCCTGGCGGTGCACCCATGCATGGGGCTGGGTGGCCCATGCACCTTCTATATTTTTCTTTTTTAAATTTTTACCAGGAGGTCCTGGGGATCTAACTCAGGTCCCTGCACATGGGAGACGGACGCCCAACCACCCAAGCCACATCTGTCCCCCCACTATACCTCTCTAGGTTGACCAAAGTTACAGTCTTTTTCCATACAGGATGGTCACATAATAAATCAGGCTTAGTTTATCACCAGCATTCTGAAAACCAGTCCTAGGGAGAAAAACTAGGTCTGGGGACATATGCATGGTTTCTAATATAGCGAATGTTTAGCTACCCTGATTATCACAAAATCAGGTCAGCAAGAATATTTGCACCAATCCTCTTTAAACTCTTCCAAAAAATTGAAGAGGAGGGAAAATTACCCAACACATTTTATGAAGCCAACATTCCTGTAATACCAAAGCCAGACAAAGATACTACAAGAAAATTATGTACCAATATCTCTAATGAACATAGGTGCAAAAATTCTCAACAAAATATTTACAAGTCAAAACCAATAGCATATCAAAGAATTATGGACCATAACCACGTGAGATTTATTCCTGGTATACAAAGGAGGTTCAACATAAGAAAATCAATTAATGTAATACACCACATTAACAAATTAAAGGGGAAAAAAAACACATGATCCTCTCGACTGATGCAGAAAAAGCATTCGACAAAATCCATCAACTTTTCTTGATAAAAACACTTTGAAAGATAGGAATAGGAAGAAAGTTCCTCAATATGATAAAGGGCAGCCAACATCATACTCAATGGAGAAAGGTTGAAAGCGTTCCCTCTAAGATCAGGAACAAGACAAGAATATCCATTATCACCACGGTTATTCAACATTGTGCTAGAAGTTCTAGCTAGAGGAATTAGGCAAGAAAAAAAAAAAGGCATCCAAATAGGAAAAGAGGAAGTAAAGCTCTCACTATTCACAGATGACATGATCCTATATTTATAAAATCCCGAAATGTCTATGACAAAGCTACTTTAGCTAATAAATAAGTTCAGCAAAGTGGCAAGATACAAGATCAACATGCAAAATCAGTAATGTTTCTCTACACAATCTGAGGAGGAAATCAGGGGGAAAATTCCATTTACAATAGCAACAATAAGACTCAAATACCTAAAATCAATTTAACCAAAGAAGTGCAGTACCTATATCCAGTAACTACAAAACACTGCTAAAAGAAATCAAAGAAGACCTAAACAAATGGAAAGACATTCAGTGTTTATGGATTGGAAGACTAAATATCGTGAAGACGTCAATCCTGCCCATAATGATTTATAGATTCAATGTAATACGAATTGAAATTCCAGCAGCCTACTTTATTTTTTTTTTAATTTTTTTTTTCAACAGATGAATTTTATTGCATCTTTAAAATATCACAAATAGGTCTGGCATATTCTTTTCATAGCTGGACAATTCTTAGATCTTATTCTTCAGCCTGCTGAACTCTTCCTTTTCCAAGATGTAGATACCATCCCCGAATTTTCTGGTATCCTTGTTTTTAACTGTTGAGGTTTGCTGAATCAAAGCAGCTGAATCTGATAAAAGTTCAGTGTCATTTTCTTCAAGAATCAGCTCAACTTTCTGGGCTTGAGATACTAAACAAGCTAGCCTGGCTTCATCTGAACCCTGTGGACATATTTTTCATTCAAGAAATTTCAGATTTCAGCAAGCGACCCACTCGTGAGGAAGTAAGCATACACAAACCTCATCTTAGAAAGGGAAGCTCCGTTCCTTTTTATATCCCCACCATTTGTCAACCTGTAGCCTCTTCTTTTTCTTACCAAGGAGACTGAGTTCTATATTGATGTACTGAAGTACCTCCGCAGGATTCCTCAGGGGCCCTTCATAGTAACTGTGCACCCCGTCAGCATGATGTCCACGTTTTCTGGAGTGTCAACAGTCTGGTTGCTGAGATGTTCTTCCTTTCTTGCAATAGATGTGGCAAAGTTATTGTGTTATTTTTAATGGCTGCATTTTTTTTTCAGACAGACCATTTTTTATTTATTTTCCCATATTTATGGATATTGTGGTTGATTTAGACATTTTTGGAGTTTGTTTTTGTTTTTTATTATTATAAACAATGCTATAACATCCTTGTGCGTATAACTTAATGACTTTTGTTACTATAGTCACACATTGAATGAGCAATATCATCGCTTGTTTAGCATTATCCCCTTTTTAAATTTTTATTTTATTTTATTTTTTGAGGTACCAGGCTGGGGATTGAAACTGGGACCTCATTTGTGGAAAGCCAGTGCTCAATCACTGAGCCACATTGCCTCCTGAGTTGGTTTTTTCTCATTTGCTTGTTGTTGTTTTTTTGTTGTTGTTGTTTGTTTGTAAGAGGCACCAGGAACTGAACGCGGGACCTCCCATGTGGGAAGCAGGTGCTCCATAGCTTGAGCCACATCCGCTTCCCAGCATTATCACTTTTAACAGCTATTAGCAAAATGTCCTCCAAAAAGCTTCCAATATGTTATACATTCACTTTACAATGTATGTTGTTTTCTCTCACTCTGATAAATAATGGGTATATTATTTTTTTTAATTTTGGCAATAGGATAGAATACAGTTTTTATTATGTTTATTAATCACTTGTATACTTTTTTCTAGAATTACCTGTTATCTTTTGTACATTTTCATCTTTTTCTTATTAGTTTATTCAATCTCTCTCTTTATGTATTAAAGAAAACACCTCCTTATCATATTTTGACTATTTTACAGTATTTCTGGCCATATAGGAGTTTTGATTTTATGTGGTCAAATTTGTCAATCTTTTCAAACTTTGTTTTCTGCATTCCATATTATTTTTTAGAAAGAATTTCCTTATCCCAAAATTATAAATAAATTTCTCCCTCTCTCTCTCTTTTAAGACCTACACATTTTAAGCCTTTGTTTATTTAAAGGGTTTTGTTCTTTTGACTTTGTTTAGTTTGGTTATAGGTTTTTTCTTTGCTACATTGATTCTGAATGTCAAGAGCCAAATGACAAAGAAAAAATTATTTTTGACTGTATGACAAGGAAATATTTTTGCTTTTTAAATATCAGCAATAAATTTCAACTTATTAAAACCATGTGGCGGGGGGGGATGTGGCTCAAATGGCTGGGCATCCGTCTGCCATATGGAGGGACCTGGGTTCGATCCCTGGGACCTCCTGGTTAAATAAAAAAATATATATATATACAGAAGGCGCATGGGCTGCCAGGCTCTGTGTGCCAGTGAGCTGCCAGGCCCTGGGAGCCAAGATGATGACGTAAAAGGAGAGAGACAAGACAAGACAAGATGCTCCGAAAGCTCCGAAAACCAGGAGCCGAGGTGGTGCAGATCCAACAGCCTACTTTAAAGAAATAGAAAAGGCAATAACCAAATTTATTTGGAAAGGAAAGTGTACCCGAATAGCCAAAAGCATCCTAAAAAAGAAGAGCGAAGTGGGAAGACTCTCACTGCCTGACCTTGAAACATATTACAAAGCTACAATGGTCAAAACAGCATGGTATTGGCATAAAGATAGACAATTTTGATCAGTGGAATAAAATTGAGAGTCCAGAAATAAACCCTCACCTCTATGGTCAACTGGATTTTGACATACTTACCAAGTCCCCGATAATGGGACAAAACAATCTCTTCAACAAATGGTGCTGGGAGAACTGGATATCCATAACCAAAAGGGTAAAAGAGGACCCCTATCTGACTCACTATACAAGAAACAACTCAAACTGGATCAAAGACCTAAATATAAAAGCCAGGATCATAAAACTCCTAGAAGAAAATGTAGGGAAACATCTTCAAAATTTTGTGGTAAGCGGTGATTTCTTGGAACTTAAACCCAAAGCACAAGCAACAAAATAAAAAATAGATAAATAGGAACTCCTCAAAATTAAACACTTTTGCAACTCAAAGGGCCTTTTCAAAAGGGTGAAAAGGCAGTAGACTCAATGGGAGAAAATATTTGGAAATCACATATCCGATAAGGGTTTAATATCCATGATATATAAAGAGATGCTACAACTCAATAATAAAATGACAAACTATCTGATTAAAAAATGAGGAAAAGACTTGACTAGACATTTGTCCAAAGAATAAATGCACATGGTAAAAAAAAAAACACATGAAAAAATGGTCAACATCACTAGTGATTAGGGAAATGCAAATCAAAGCTACAATGAGATATCATTTCACTCCTATTAGAATGGTTACTATTACAAAGTCAGAAAACTACAAGTGTTGGAGAGGATGTAGAGACATAGAAACGCTTATTCAGTGTTGGTGGAAATGTAGAATGGTACAGCCACTGTAGAGGACTGCTTGGCAATTCCTAAGGAAGTTGAATATAGATTTGCCATGTGACTCAGCAATACCACTACTAGGTATATACCCAGAATAACTGAGAGCAGAGACACAAACAGACATCTGCACACCAATGTTCATAGTGGCATTATTGACAATTGCCGAAAGATGGAAACAACCCAGGTGTCCATCAACGGATGAATGGATAAACAAATTGTGGTGTACACAGATGATGGAATATTATGCAGCTGTAAGAAGAAATGAAGTCATAAAGCATATGACAACATGGATGATCTGGAGGACATTATGTTGAGTGAAGCAAGCCATACAGAAAAGAACAAACACTGTATAATTGCACTATTATGAACTAAATACATGTGTAAACTCATGGAGTTAATAATTAAAATATAAGTCACCAGAAAATAAAATGAGGTTAGAGAATGGAAAGCTGAGGGTTAATATGTGCAGAACTGATAAAAAGTTGTTTGTTAATCTTCGGAAATGAATACAAAAATTGGAAGTATATCATACTGTTACTGTTTGTAACTAGCAGTGCTATTACATAAGAATGACAGTGATTGAAAAGAAAAGTCTATGGTCATGTATACTACTAGAAGAAAAGCTTAAAAATGTAACATGGGACTGTGTAACAGTGGTATCTAATGTGGAATATGGTTAATATTACATATATAAGACTGTTTTTCTTTGAAACTGAACAAATGTATGATAATGTTACAGGTTGTTAGAATCAGGCAAAAACAAAACAAAAAAACCAAACTAACGTTATGCTAAGTTGCTAAGTGAAAGGTGAAAGAAACCAGACACAAAGTACTACATATTGTATAATTCCATTTCTATAAAATGTAAATATAAATCAATTTATAAAGAAGGAATTAGATTGGTGGTTACATAAGGCTGAAGAAGGATAGAGGGATTGAGAGATGACTGCTAAGGGGTATGGATTTTTTTCTTTTTGAGTAATGAATTTATTCTAAAATTTTTTGTGGGTAATAAATGCACAACACTGTGATTATACTTAAAGCCATAGATTGTACACTTTGGATGGAATGTATGGTATATGAATATATCTCAATAAAACTGCTTTAAAAGTAAAAAAAAAGTGAAAAGAAAAGAAAACTAATAATCTCACTTTTAAATACAAGTGCTAAAGTCTTAAATAGAATTAGTAACAGAATTAAATAGAATTAGTGAACTGAACTCATGTTCCATAAATGCTGAATATGCATTAAAATCAGCATATGTATTTTTAATTTAATAAAAGAGTAGTGAAGTTACTTGACATGATAAAATATAGTTATCTCAGATCAAAAGCCAGCATCATTTTTAATGGGAAAATATTAGGAGCACTTTCGTTAACACCAGGGACAGAGAGCACCAGGATATTTTTTATCACCCGTGTTCCTTATCATTGTTCTGGAGGTAGTAATCAAAGTGATTAGAAAAGAAAAATAAATTATTGGTATAAAATTTGGAATAAAGACATGGTATTATTACTAATCTGCAACTGATATATTTATATTATAGGAAAATCACAAGGGAATCAAAACAAGGTGGAATTTTGTTGCCAAAGCACAAGATGATTACAAAACTTGAAAAGAATTAAGTGGAGTCAAGAATAAAATAAATATGAGTGAATGAAAGAATAGTTCACATATATGCAAATAATAACTTAGAAGGAAAGACTCCACATACAATAGCTACTAACAGATAAAATACTTATAAACATAAAAAGCCTATGAATGATTTATATAAACAAATTAAGCTTCTGTGGGACCCAAAAGAAGACTTGAGCAAATAGAAAAGCATCCATGTTCTTAGCTGCACATTCTAGACATGTAATTATACCTAAATTAATCTGTACACTTAATGCAATCCCATTTTAATGCTAAATTTGTTTTCATTTGCAATAGATGAGCTGATCTTAATTTAATATGGAAAGAATAAAATGCAACAATAAATAGAAAAATTCTGGCAAAAAAGGAATGACAGAATTTAGTCTAAGTATTAAATCATATTTTAAATCTTCAAAAATTAAAACAATGTAGACTATTTGCTTGTGCATCTTACCCAGCAGGTTATCTGAGTGGCACATTTTCATGGCTACCGCAAGTTCTAAGTGTAACCAAGTGGTACTTAACTGAGGTAAATAATGGTCTTAAATTTTAGAGTAAAAATCAATTCTCTTATTACTAAGGTGGCAGACATAGATATAATAGACATTTACATTGCAAAGATCTGAGGATTCTAACTCCTCACATGCTGAATAGTGAGACAGTAATAGAGAGTAGCTCCCTTAGACATGATTGGCATCTTACACTGTACTTGTAAAAATATTGCATCCAATTCACTATATGTAATTGCCCTATTGTTCCTCATACTGGTGAGATCCCATTACTGGTTTGTGACAAGTCATGAGACAAGTTGGACTACATACAGAAGACAGAAACCTGAAAATCTGGTCAGAGGAGGAAGAGTTGAAGGAAGTGGAATATATGATCTGTAGAAAAAATACCTTAAAATATTTGAAAGCTGTCTTGTGGAAGAGAGAGAGAAGACTTGTTTTGTTTTGCTCCAGGGATCAAAATTGAAAACAATGAGCAGTAATTACAGGAAAGGAGATTACAGATCAGTAAAAGAAAAACCACTATAACAATGAAAGATATCCAACATTTGAATAGGCACTTCAATTAAATACCAACTTCCCTGTCCCTGGCTGGATGACCACCCCTCAGGAATGCTCTAGAATCGATTCCTGCATTTGGAAGAGATTGGGGCTGATATTTAAGTTCACTTTTAACCCAAAGATTTCATGATTCAACAATTTAAATACACAGGAAATCATAAAGCATTACTTGAATCTTTCTATTTGGTCTACTATAAATCTCAGGAAATTTTCCAAGTAGGAAAGGAACCTTAAAAATCTAACAAAATAGCTTCAAATACTTGGAAGAACTATGGGACTAAAACATTACTTGATGTGTGAACAGCTCAATATACTTTTTACTACTGGAGTATTAGCCTTTAATAGCATTTTTTTCTGGCATAAATTTTAAAAATCACTTAGTCCTTTAGAAGATATGAAAACAGGCTCAGAAAGGTTGTGTGACTTGATCTTGTTCACAAAACAATTTAGTGACAGAGTGGGACTATATTCTGACATCAGATTCCAAATCTAGGTGAACATGTCCCCACAACATGTATACCATTACTTTCATTTTTCTAAAGATCAAAGTTCTTATTTGGATAGACTACAATAGAGCCAAAGTAATGAATAATTAATTCATTGTAAAGTAATGAATAATTAATCCCTTATTAATTTAACATAATTCAATATGTATTAATTCAGCACCAATTTTGTGACCTAACATTATTCTCATCACAGTGGGGGATACACTGTTATTTTATTCCTTGACTTTCATGAGCTTATAGTCTCTTTTTAGAGAGATGAAACTTACAAACAGAAAAAAAGAAAATCACTACATTCTTTAATTTTACAAAACTTATTAATAAATCAATTATTAGGTATTAGGAAGATTTTTAAAAATTCTTTTTTTGTGTAGCTTAAAAGCAAGCATATATATACCAGGTCTATTTTTCCAACTGCCGTGCTCCCCTCCCTTTAATGGGAGTAGTCATTTTTAAAGGAGGTGTTTTCTCTAGTCAAATTGATTCATCTAGCAATTGCCATCTAATCCATGCTTACCAAGGAGTTCTCTTTCCTGGACATGTTGGTCTTGGGATTGAGAGGCTTAAATTATACCAGTCTCTGGAACAGGCTGTTTTCCACCGTGTAAAAGAAGTAAGAGCAAAGAGAAAAACGGAAAAAAAAAAAAAATACAATTAAAGGAGAATGGACAAAGGTCTTCAGCATTCAAGTCACAAGTTCCAATTGCTCCAGAGATTCAGTTGCAACAGGTCCCTCTATTTGTTAACTTAGTCTTTGGATTCTGTACCCAACAACAAATTCTCCTTTTTTGTTAATGCTAGTTTAAGCTGGGTTTCTGAAGTTCACAACAGAAAACATACTAATCCTTGCAAAATATAGATGAAAGAACAAATATGGCCCAATATATGAGATTCCATGTCACACACACCCAAGTAGAGACAGTATATCATGGTGGAAATATCATTAAATTGGAAATGAAAAGGTCTAGGTTACAGGTCCGGCTTAGCTCTGACTGGACCACCTTTGATCAATCATTAACCTTCTTCGTTGCCTTATCTGTACATATAGAGGGTTGGATGATGGTGTTAAACTTTGCTAGGTTTATCATACAGATAAACCAATATATTAGACAGATATATGTTACACAACTGCTCTTGTTAAATTGGATGTGTGGTGGAGAGGGGAATGGATGTGTGTAGGGGCAGAGAATCCAAGTCCCCTCATTTGTCCATCTCCCAAAAACGCTCATGTAGCCAAAACCACAATACAATAGATGATGTCTAAGGGAGAATTAAAAGCATAGAGGGCTTTAACTAGAGATGGTAAACTATTGCGCAAATTTAAAGGGGGAAAATCAGAAGAAAAATTCTGGGGTGGCACATGGAGCTAGTAGCTAATTATGCTCAAAATCTGCTTTTGAGAAATGAAAGTATCCAGCCAAATTCTCATGAAACGTCAGCAGGGGAAGGAGCTCTAGTTTTCTATAAATCGTTTATCAGTCTTCTCTTTATAGGGCAGACTATATTTTTCCCATTGATCATCTGTGAAGAGAAAAGCTATGGACAATATGGAAATGGAACCCTATCCATAAAAATAGAATGATGATTATTATGTCAATTCCTTCCCAGATCAAAACTGGGAAGGAATTCTGAGGATGCAAAGAAGTTAGAAAAATCAATTGGTAGTCTCCTGCTGATATTCACTAATGCAGTTTTTTCTGACCATAAGAACATATTGATTTTCTCTCACATATGTTATTTTGAAAAGTCTAGGCTGGAAGTGGTTTTAGTTTTCAGTTTGTAAAAGTAAACATTCCTCAGAGTAAATAGTTCTACAGTGTCCCCACATTTTGCCAGATTAATTTCCCCTCCTAAGAGAAACTGTATCTAATTTTATTCTGTGTGAAAAATAATCTAACCCTTGCTTTTCAGTCAATTCTACAAGTGCCTGAACACATTTTGGTTCTATTCATGTAGCATGGAAACCTGAATATAATAGTCTGTTTCATGAGCTTTCAAGTCATCTGTATCTCATTGTTGAACTAGAATAGTAGTGCCTTGTGTTGACATTTTTTCCAACCTCTTTTTTAACCAACTTTTCCAGTTTATAGATTTCTTGTCAGGTACCTTGGATATAGGGGAAAGGTTTTTTGTTTTTTGTTTTTTGTTTTTTTTTCATAATTTTT
>JAQZBX010114049.1:0-10051 GCA_029593785.1 Cabassous unicinctus
TTTCTCTCCAGGCTTAGCGCCTCTGGTTCCTCCACAAGGTCAGCTGTAGACTATCAGGTGAATGGCTCACTTCTCTTCTCCTGGGGCCTTCTCTCCAACATCAAAACTGCTTCTCAAAAACAGCCTCCTCTGTCCTTTGCCTTGCCTTTTATATTCGATTCCCCTACCCACCAAGGGGTGGGGCTCAACGCCCTACTGATGGTGGCCCAGTCAACGCCCTAATCATAACTTAATCATGCCCAGATTAACAGATCAGTTTACAAGCGTGATCCAATTATATTTTTGGAATTCATAATTACATCAAATTGCCAGATGGATACACTGTGGTTAAAAAAACAGATCTCTTAATAGGGTCAACATATGTGGTGAACTCAATTGTAACCTAAAGAAGAACTACTTTGAATTTTTCATAAGTGTTATGACTATGATGTGGAAGGTTTACTGAGAGGTCCAGTGTCTAAGGAAAGAGCTTTCCAATATTGCTAGAAGTGCCTTCTCCTCACATCTACTTTCCTCCTTCCCTCACATCCACTCCCATCCCTGCGTTCACCCAGAACATCTCTAAAGCCAAGAATATGGCAGTAAGGTAGTGACAACATCTAATCTACATGATGTTGAGATGAGCCTGGTAAAATCTGGTAGTTTTGAAAAGATTAGATATTTCTAGTATATACTAGAGTAACAGAACACTATAGGGAAAAGGTAACACACGTGGTTAGGCAAAATCTGGGAATGCAAACATCCTTCCAGTTGTGAGATACACTGATTTCCACCAAAGACAGCCCAACTCCATCCTCAGAGATATGCTTTCATTGTATTTGAGACTCTCCATTGTATTAAATGTGTCAGGAAAGTTGATAGTATGGTGGAGAATATCTGTTTTCCATTCTTCTTACCAAATTCTTTGTTTTCACAAATTCACCTTGACAATATTCTCTACCTTTAACTACCAGTGCAGAATACAGCCTTTTATAGAAGCATTTGAGTAACTGATTATCCATTTATGTTTAAGTGCTTCATGCAATGTCCCAGGGAATGGACTGATGTCAAGACTACACTGCATGATTGTATTTCTTTTCAGATTCTTTTCTCGGTACCATAAAAATGTATTCTTTAACTGAAAAGAAAGTGGATTTAGAGTATGGCAGTTTATAAAATCAAGGTAGAGGAAAGGATTTTATTCCTGAATTTAATCTCAGTCCTTCTGATTAATTGTTTATCCTTGTTTAGAAAGACTTAAGGTTGCTTCATTAATTACTTTAAATAAAGGTTCTACTATTTTTCTTAGAAACTATTTGAAGTTGCAAATTCATTGAGGGTCTCAAGTAAAATTTCTAGGATAATAAATATTAAGTTGATTAATTTCATTAATATTAAAGGGGAGCAATCAACACACCTCAGAGCAGAAAGGTCTCATTTATTAAAAGCCAATTATTTATTGTTTGTGCTAGTTGTTTAACATGCATTTCTTTATGTAGTTCTTACCACAAGTCATAAGGATAGTTATTTTTATGTGCATAGAGGCATAGAAAAGTTCAATATTTTGCCCAGTATTACACAGTTGGAACTTGTAAGAAACCAGCAGAACTTGGTTTCAACCTAGATGTATTTGATTCCAAAGCTTGATTATATTATGGTGCCCCATAAAGCAGTGGCTACAAAACCTGATTGGCTGTGAAAAAAAATTCCAATTTCCAGGTCTGATCTTCTTCATATACCCACTGGATAAACAACCCATGGTATGGAACTTGGAAATCTGTGTTTTTAAAATTTCTTTGTTCATTGGGGGTTTCACTGTGTTGGAGGATATAAGTTATTGCAGTTATACACATCATTGTAACTTATTTTTAAAATACTATTAAGTGCCATTCAAATGCTGAAACAGTTTTGCTTTTAATGAGGATTGGTTTCTATTATGAAAGAGTAGTCTTTATCAAAAAACAGATAGGTAACTGATTTGTGATAATTGCTAAGAGAGTGATTCCATATAAATTATGAAAATTAGCAGCCATATTATGATTGCCTTAGAGAAGTGGAAGGACAATCTCTTTTAAATTACACAAGCAAATCAACAACGATCTTGATCAACTACTAGTGTCAGTTATTATGCTAACATATAATTCATGAACAATAAATATGCATTTAATTAAGCCTATAAAAAAAGTCACCACTTGGCAGCATAATTTTCAACTAAAAGAACTTAATATCTTTATATATAAATGATTTAGGAAAGAGGATTGCTATATTTATACAGTGTCTATGGAAAACACTTTTAGTAGCGTTTGATACATGATGGAATGGTGCCTTCATTTAGATCCCAATTTCTCTCAAGTTCTGACAATCTTCCTAGGATGTAAAATAATCCATCATCTCCTATGTTATGCTAGGCCAACATAGAAATTTAGCAGTAGTCATTTCCTGATTTTTCCAAAACAATCAGTATAAATTCTGACTCAAATCTAACAATATTCAAATATACTTTAAAGATAAGCAATTGTTTATGGACTTTGCCTTAATCTTTTTGGTTCCTGGGTGGAAACATCTTTTTGTTTTATTTGTCATAAGTTTTGTGCCCTTGTCTGTTGAATAAAGTGGTATTCTTATTAACATGTTAGGTGTGTTTGAATAAATCCTTATTTAAAATGATCAGAAATTCATATGTCACTAAGTTATATACCAACTGAATGAATTTGAGAACCAGAAATACCTACAAATTGCCACTGTATATTTATGGCATTTATATCTCTTTGAAGATTTAATTTGTAAATTCTACCATCTCTGGGTAGATGTCAACTTTATTTTGTATTTTTGGGGTTTTTTAAAACCATTTTGAGACCATGGCATTATAGAATGGTGGTCAATAATATGGCCTCTTGTTTTAGACAGCCTGGATTCAAATCCCTTCTCCACTATTTACAAATATTGGACAACTTGCTTAACTTATATGCCTTGATTTCCTCATATGTAAAGTGGAAATACTCATAATACCAATGTTAAAGAGTAGTTGTGAGGACTAAATGAAGAATCCATGAAGCATTTAGAATAGGGTCTGAAATATGGATAAGCATTCAATAAATACTTAACAAAAATAATTTACCAAAAAGGTGTAAACTATTTTTGACAAACTTGGAATTTCTTTTTAAAGCATATATGAGAAAGTTTAAATAAATTTACATTAATAGGTCTTGACCTAAAAGGTATTGATTTGTCCAGGACATAGCTTATTCTTTTGATTTTAAATTAGAATTATTTTTGGAGCTGAGTGGAGATTTATCCACTCATGTTTTTGACTTTACGATTTTATAACCACTTCCCTTATTTCACTCAATCTCCAACTCTTCCAACAAGTAAAGCCCATATTGCAAAGACCAAAATTTATGGAACATGCTAATAATTATAACAACTGACATTTTTATAGCACATAATAATTATCAAAATATTTTTCCCATGCTTTCTCTTGCTTTTTATTCTTAGAGATCCATATTTCCTTCATTTTACATATGAGGAAGCTAGGTTAATAAAGATTAAGTGAAGGTTTTATTATAATCTATCTTTTCTGACTCTCATGATTCTTCTTCAACTTGCTGTTTTTTAGTGATCAGTCATTAGCAGTTTGATCAGTGTGGTGCCTTGATTGATATATGATTGCTCCTTTTTTCCCCTTAAAATAAATAGGTAGCACATGTGGCTCAAGTGGTTGAGCACTCGCTTCACACATGGGAGGTCCCGGGTTCGGTACTCGGTCCCTCCTAAAAACAAAAAAACAAACAACAAGCAAACAAATGAAAAAAACCAATTCAAAGGAGCCAATGTGACTCAGTGGTTGAGCATCATCTTCCCACATACAAGGTCTGGGGTTCAATACCCACCCCAGTACCTATAAATAAATAAATAAATAAATAGGACTTCTGCCTCTAGAAATGATAAACTGGTATAAAATAGGCAAATTGAACTGCTGAAAAAAGAAAACTAGAAAACCTGGATACAATTTTTAAGGAAACAAAATTTTTCCAAAGGCAATCAGGACTTGAGGTCCCAAGATCCAGAGAGAGAGAGAGAAAGAAACATAGAAGTCAGTCCAACAGGCATTCACCTATCTATAAGTGGTGGCCATGAGGCTAAGAAGCCAAGTGAAAAAGGGTGGTTGAATAGTTTAGAAGATGAATAGAGTTTTTGTCATCGGTAATTTACAGCTGTGAAAGGAAAGGCGCTGGTACACACCATAAGCTTTCATTGGGTCCTATGGATTAAAGGTAAGAGTAAACTAGAAAATTGTAAGCCTATCCTTACAAAGATTGAAAATCAGGTGAAAGTCAGCAGAATCTCTGATTGAAGTAGATGAAAACGTTCTCACCTAGCTCCTTGTCAAAAGTGAAAGTAATTTCTCGTTGTAGAAAGATAACATCTTGGTATCAAGATATTTGTGTCATGGTTATGCCTTAAGCTTTAGGAAATATCTTTGAGATTAAAGCTTAGTGGGACTAATTAAAGAGAGACTTCAAAAGCTGACTTTGTGCTCCTTCTTGAGGTATTTATGTAGCATTAGAAAAATGAGGAAATAAAAATGAGTAGTTCTTATACAACAAAATAATAAAGTCAACTGTGGTTTGGACAGGTAAGGGCTTGAGTGGTAAGGGAAGTTCAAAGGATAGATGAGGTCACCTACCTTTGCATTTTGAATCCTTTTTGTCATCATAGATTTCATAATTAGCTGCATAAGGAGTCCCAGGGAAAGTCCAGCCATGCCAAAAAGAAAGCTTGGAAAGATTTTGAACAGTTGGGATTTTCCTTGTCAAGGCTTCTTCTTGATATGGAAGGTTTTCTTCCTAAAACACCAAGTTAACCCAGATAAAAATAACATCAAGAAGCAGCTACCACCCCGAGGACTGGAGGATCAAGAGGAAAAGAGGTGAAATTACAGGAACCATGAATCATAGAAGGGGGTCCCACAGAGCTGTTGTCCAGATCTCTGAGGAGCCAGTGTGTCTGTGCTGCTGCTGGTATCTCTGAGTGGACCCTGCAACGGCTAGTTGAACAAAGCTGAAGGCTGGACCAACTGTGGCTGTAGAAGAAACATTGGCAAGCTCGAGACAACAGAGAAGAAGTATTTTTTTGCATCCTCTCTACTCCCAATATCCCTCCAATTCTTCTATTGGCTGAACCTAATGGGAAAAGAGCTGACAAGGGAGTGCAGAAAACATAGTTTGCAGAATCTCATCCCAAGCACTTTACAGAAGTCTATAGATGAGTGGACTTGGAGATAAGAAATAATGTGTTAGTCGGGTTCTCCAGATAAACAGAACTGACAGGGTATATATATATATAAATATTAAGAGATTTACTATAGGAATTGGCTCATCTAACTGTGGGGATTGGCAGGTCCGAATTTCATAAGGCAGGCTGCAAGTTGGAAACTCTGATTAAGGTGAAGTTGAATTCCCCAGGAGTTGCTGGTTGCCTAAGATATAAACAGTTATATTTCTTTCTGACTTTTGAAATACTCAATTCTGACTTTAAGACCTCCAGCTGATTGGATGAGGAAACTACCCACCTTACTGAATACAAGTTCTTTTTTTGAGTATAGATGCAATCAGTAGTAGATACAATCAACTGACTATAGTTGCAAATCTAAATCTACAAAATACCATCACAGTAACAATCAGGCCAGTGCTTGCTTGACCAAACAACTGGACACCATAACTTAGTCAAACTGACAAGTGAAATAAATCATCACAGTAGATAAAAACTATACACAAATCCTTCTAGCCCAAGGTAGCTGATCTTTTTCACATTGTTTTTATAAAACACAGAGAAGAAAACTCACAGAAACCAAGTTTACCTACTTGGACTGACTGAAGTTCTAACTCCTCTCTGCACTCCTCTCTGGTTGCTGGATCAGTAAACTAGTAAACTTACTTTAATTAATCCAACAAGTTAAGATCCAAGAGAGAGAATAAAACAGCATACAGGTAAAGAGTGAGAACACCTAAGGAGAATGCACTCATTCTACTTTGGTATTAATGCCATTCCTGAACTGAACTTTTGTCATTGAAAATAAATCAAAGAAAAAATGAGATGACTAAAAATAACCAGAAAAACAAAAGCTATTGTGTTTATAATTAATACCCACTGACAGGGAGCAAACAAAATAAAATATGCCATATAAATACAATGAAATACCATTAAAATATACAAAAAGATAATAGGGTGTATATTGACATAGAAATGTTTCTATGACATATGATTGAAGAAAAGCAGATTACAAAATAACATATATAGTTTTATACAATTTATGTAAAATTATATATGTGTGTGTGCATGTATGTATACATATAGTTTGGGTTGTGTAAACTTGGATATATGTCTATATAATTATATATAGAGATAAAGAAATAAAGAGAGACAGAGAGAGATGGAAATAGTGGCGAGGAGTCAGATTTCTAAACAATCTTCATGAAATCATGAAGGTCTTTTATTGTAATAGGGTGATTTGGAGTGAATTTTTGTTTTTCTTTGCACTATTTTGTATATAGTTTAAATAAGCTGTATCACTTTTTAAAAAAATAATGACTTGTTAATGTGCAAAGCAAAAACAAACTGATTTCATCCCATCCAAAGGAAAATTAATGGAAAACTGTAACATGTGTGTATCTTTATGTATGCTATATTTTAAAATTTAATAAACTCTTTAAATGCCAATACATTTTTGAAAAGATTTATTTAAAGAAAGGAAAAAAAGGAAGCTGAATTTTTACTTTAGTACCACATGAATAAATGTCAAAAGATAGTGAAATAATGGATATAAACACCTACTCTCCAGTTCATTGGACTCACCCAGGACAACCAACAAGAAGGTGAGGATTGACAACCACCATACCAAGGAAACGAGAGAGCCTACAACTGCAAGCAAGGGAGTCCTATCCATCGGGTGTATGGGATGGAAGCTCTCTCTCAATTAGAGGTGGAGTGGGCATCACTATCCCAGAATCCTCAGGATTGGGGAATGAACTATGGACTAGAGTGGACTTACTGGTATTCTACTATAGACATATTGTGATTCTAGCAATGGAAGAAATTACAACATTGATGTGGAGGCAGTGGCCACTGGATGCTCTGGAGGCAGGGAGAGGAAAAACAGGTATAATATGGGCACTTTTTCGGAACTTGGAAAGTGTCCTCAATGACATTGCAATGACAGATATAAGCCATTTTATATCTTCTCATAACCTGTAGAATTGTATGGGAGAGAGTGTAAACTACAATGTGAACTATGGTCCATGCTCAGTGGCAATGTCCCAGGATGCATTTATCAGTTGCAATCAATGTGCCACACTAATGAAGGATGTTGTTTATGTGGGAGGGTGTGGAAGGTGTGGGGAGCGGGGGCATATGGGAATCTCTATATTTTTTGTATAACATTTGTAATCTAAGCATCTTTTATAAAATAAAAAAAATTTTTTTAAGTAATCTAAATGTTGAATTAAAACCCATAATTTATTTAAGAAATAAAGTCCATAGAATAAATGGTCCAATATAAAAGAATAACAACAACAAACAAACAATATCACAAAATAGAAATAGACTTAAGACCAAATGGTTGCTATACAAATGGCTATAAAACAAAATAAAGGTAATATACATTAAAGGCAGAAAAGATATGTAATGTACAAGGCTTAAAATTTAACTAATTGAAACTACTTGAAACTGGATCCACTAAGAAAAACAAGGAAAAAGATAGAATTTTGGTCTGAATACTTGTGTTATTTTATTATCTTACATGGTAGTGGTAATAATAGATTCTGCTTTCTTCTTGATATTGATAATTTAAAATAGATAATCATGTTTATTTTTTCAGAATGTTAAAGGAAACACAGGCTGAATTAAAAACAGAGTGTACACCTTTTAACATATAAGCTTTTCAAACTTTAATTCGCATAGAAATCTTCTGGGCATCTTGTTGAAATGCAAATTCTCATACTGTAAGCCTGTAGTAGGGCTTTAGAGTCTTCATTTCTATCAAGTTCCCGAGATGACAAATGTTCAGAAAATGGATTGATAAATAGACAAACAGATATATATATACATATATATATATAGAGAGAGAGAGAATGGTAAATGTGGCAAAGTGGTGAAATTGGTAGATCTGGGTATCTGGGAGTATGGGGTAAGTTGGAGTTCTCTGTGTGGGGATTGTATTATTTATGTAACTGCCTCGTAAATTTGAAAGTATTTCAAAATAAAAAGTTAAAAAAGAAAAAAAAAAAAAAGTTCCCGAGATGATGCACATGCTGTTGTTTCTAAGACCACACTTTGAGTAGGAAGGATCTAGAAGGACTAGATCTACTTAAGTGTTACTAACCAATATCAACTAAGTGTATTACTCTTCCTAAGCACATATGTGAGCTCTAGTCTGTACTGATTGCAAGAAGGCAAGGTTAATGATGCTTAACCACAGTGAAGTGCATCAAACATCTAGATTTGCTCATCCAGCCAGGAGGGCTAAGGAATTGCTAATTGTCACCCATATACTCTGACCATCCTACACTACAGGAAAAAGAAAAAAAATAATAAAAGACTATAGTTTAGATGCATATGGCTATTAATAATTAGGTCATTTTCAGTATGCAAATTATTGATGCCCCAAGGTTCATTTGGAATGTTTTCAGGGATGGTAGAGTAAGAATAACTCATAAATTTCACCTTTTGAAGTGACAGTAATGTTACAACAGGCTACCCTAACCTTCATTACAATAGGTTTCTCTACACAAAAAAGAGAGAATCATATTTAAACCATTACCTTATTTACTGCAGATTCTACTGGATTACAAATCATTTCAAGCCAAAAAAAAAACTTTGTGAAAAGTATCTTGGATTGTTGTTATTGTTGTTGTTGTTGTTCAATTTGAATTTTGGATCAAAAACAAGTCAAGATTCTTAAGAAATAATTTGAGAAAAAAGGAAGCAAATGATATGTAATAATAAAAAATAGCTAAAGTTTATTGAACCTGATGCATTTCTAAGCTTTTATATGTATTAACTCACAACAATAGTGCTTCATAGATGTTACTAATATTCCTATTTCATGAATTATGAAACTGAGGAACAGATCAGTTAAGCAGGCTGACCAACACTACATTGCTAGTAAGAAGCTGAGCCAAGATTTGCACCAAGGCAATCTGAACTTGAACAGGCATTTTTAAGCAATAGCCAAAGGAATACCAGTTGGGGTTTCCTGACTCTGTCCACATTGGTAACATTCATTTTTCTATCATCCTTCCATCTCACACTTCAGAATCCAATAGTATAAATTGTCTACCCTGTATGTACAGGTTGTCAAATGTAAACAGATCCTTATTTTATGAACACATATTCTTGATTCATTAAATCAAAAGAATAAATTCAATATCTTCTGTATTTATAGAGATGTGTTTATCTATCAATTTCAACAATGGCAGGTTTGCATAATCAATGAAAATTGATTAGAAAACCTCAATCCAAAGTCAGCCTGGTTTTTGGAATGTCAATAGGCCCTCTCCCACTGAGCTATTTAATACTGATTTTTCAAACGACATGGAACACCAAAAATACATTGATAATTCAGTATTTTTAAATGACAGGATACATTTTTATTTCCTAAGAAACCACTTCTAGTCAGTGGATTTGTTTTATGTATTGTTAAAAACACTGAGACATTATATTAGAGTGATCCCAAATATATTCTAAATAGTCCTTTACTATATAATATTTAATGGATAAGACCAAAGAAGGTAGACATATTTTCATTACTTAGCAAACCTGGCACAAGTCAACTATAGGTAAACACTGGCAAACAGATAAGTAAATCTGATTTTTTTATAGTCCCCTAAATGTTTTTCAGAGATGCATTGCAACTGCATGACTCTCTTTTTAACATTTACGAAATTTTCTTCTTTGTTTAAAACAAAATTTAGCCAGAAAAGCCAAGTGATGAAAAATAAGAATAAATAGAAATCATTAAAAAATCAGAGTGGCATGAATGTTAAGACAGAAAAAAAAAAAAAAAACTACTTAC
>JAQZBX010114050.1:0-10051 GCA_029593785.1 Cabassous unicinctus
TAATTTTCAGATGGTTAAAATTGATAGATTTGACAGTTACATGTTGGCAATTTTTTAAAAAAATTCAAACCCTCATACATTGATGATGTGAGAAATAATTGGTACACTGTTTTGAAAAATTACTAGGCAACATCAATCAAGCTAAATATATGACTACAGTGTAGTTGATCAATTCCATTCCTATTTATATATTCTAAAGACATGAGTGCATATATCACCAAAAGGCATGTAAAAGTATAGTCTTAGCATCTTCATTTTTAGTAGCAACATGTTAGGAACAGTGCAACTATCTATTAATAGGAAATGTACAAATTAATTGTGCTATATTTGTATAACTTAGGAATGAAAGGAATAAACTGCTAATACCATAACTTGGATGAAAGCCTCAGATGTAATGCTGAGCAAATGAAACAAGGGCCAGGAGAATACCTTCTGTGCATTTCCAATCATGTAATGGCCATTAACAGGCAGATTAATCTTTGTACTATTACTTAGCATAGCAGATACCTCTGGGACTAATTGACCTGGATGGACATGAAGGAGATATTAGGGTGCTAAAAATATGTTATATCTGGACCTGTGTGGTCCATACATGAGTATATGAAAATTAATCATGCTATACATGTTGAAATATGTTCCTTAATGTATGTTACACATCAATGTTTAAAAAGTCTTTATATTTTCATTACTACATGCTGCAAGATTCCATTTGAAATATCATAGTATCTGTGTCAGTTTCAGATAATCAACAGGGAAGAAACATACCAACCCCACATCATACTCCTCTTGGTCATGGGACAATAGCCAGTACAGGATTGAGGTCCTTGACAGATAGAAAACAAATCAGGTAAAACCTTTGATCTTTCAAGCTTTTGCCTGAAGGCAAAAACTTGAATGTGGTACAAAAAGAAAATTATAGAATATCATCAGTTCACAGAGTTGAGGAGGTAAGGATTATAGTTCAGGAAGACTGACGGAATTGTTATCAGTTTGTCAAATTCCTGACAGGAAAAAGCTGATGAGAGAAACAACTCTATAAATATGCTGATGCATCCCCTTCAGTCTAGAATGAATACAAAGTTGGGCATGCATAAGGTGAAATTCAACGTCTGGCAAAAAAGTAGGAGAAGTTGTTAAGTAAAAAGTTCACCATGTCCCACAGAACTTAAAATGTTTAAGTTCTGAACAGCCATAGTGGAAAGCTCACTTTGAACACAGAGGCATTCAGTGAAAATTCCAAAGACTTCATGTCTTAGTAATATGAGGTTAAATGGAACTTCACATAAAGGCTACTCTAGACCGCCTTAAAAAAAATAAAACCTTAAAGGCAGTACTTAAAGTGATCATGTTGATCAGCAAGTAGCTGGTCTGCCTGTCAAAAATAACTCAAATCTTCCAAAGATGATAACCACGTCCAGGTACTAAACAACATAATATCATAATTTCTTGCAACCAAATGAAAATTACTAAATGTGTTTAAAAAAAAAAAGAAAGAAAATGTGACCCATAACCAGGATAAAATCTGTAAAAGAAACAAACCAAAAAATGATGAAGATGGTGGAATTAGCAAACCAGGACTTTAAATAGTTTTAACAAATATTCAAATATAGTTGAAGATTTAGGAGAAAACATGAACCAAATTGAGAAAGAAACAAGGTGGAGTGGACATCACCATCCCAGAATCCTCAGAATTGGGGAATGAATGAAAGACTAGAGTAGACTTACAGTTATTCTACTACAGAGTTATTGTGATTCTAGCAATGGAAGAACTTTTATCATTAGGTGGAGACAGTGGCCACTGGAGGTTCTGAGGAGAGGGAGAGGGAAACATAGATACAATTTGGGGGCATTTTTGGGACTTGGGAATTATCCTGAATGACATTGCAATGACAGATCCAGTCTATTATATATCTTGTCATAAGTTACAAAACTGTGTAGGAGAGAGTGTAAACTATAATGTAAGCTATAATCCACGCTTAGTGGCAATGCTCCAAAATGTGTTCATCAATTGTAACAAATGGTACCACACTAATGAAGGATGTTGTTAATGTGGGAAAATGTGGGAGGGCTAGGGAGGGGGCCATATGGGAATCCCCTATATTTTTTATGCCACATTTATATAATCTAAGTATCTTTTTAAAAAAGATTAAAAAGTATATTAAAAAAGAAAAGCAAATGAAATTACCAAATGCCATCTGTCGCATCAACATCCCACCACCCCTGGGCGGACTCTGTTTCCTGGTCCTTCCATCTCTGTTCCCTGTTCTCATCACTGGCTTCTTCCTACCATGGATCTGGTCAAAGTGGCATCACCTGAGCCCATCCTGCAGCAGCCAGGGGACCCAGCCACTGTCAATGGGCTACCCTTCAAAATACAGTATTTATATTCTTTGATGTAATGAGTGAACAGTTGGCTAAAGAATTGCAATTAGATGAAGCTGCTGCTTTTCCTGAAGTTGCTGTTGCTGAAAGACCATTTATTCCTAGAGAAAACAATGATACCTCAAGGGACTTAATGCTGGCTCAGATGCTGCAGATGGAATTTGACACAGAATATGATGCACAGTTGAGGTGTAAAGAAAAAAATTCAATGGTAATAGCAAGGTTTCCATTTCCTTTGACAATTATCAAAAAGTGCATCCTTATGATGACAGAGGTAGCTCTGAAGAGGGTGACCGGCAAGATACTCGTGACAATCCCTATATACTAGTAAAACCAATTCCTACTCCCAAAATGGTTTTATTGGAAAAAGAAAAGACATTACCACAAAACATGATAAAGTAGTTTGTGGAAGAAAGAATACAGCAAGAATGGAAAATTTTGCACCTGAGTTTCAGATAAGAAATGGAATTGGAATGGATACTTTAAAACAACAGGCCTATTCAGAAGAACATTGAAGTGCCCACCACCATGAAAAAAAAGAGCAATCTACTGCAGAAAAAGCAGTTGATCCTAAGACAAGTTTACTTTTGTATAAAATGATCAACTCTAGGATGTTAGAGACAATAACTGGCTGAATTAGTACAGGAAAGGAATCTTTTGTCTTATGCATATGAGGGAGCATGGAAGATGTAAAGGAAGATAATAAAGTTATGCCTACATTATGTGCTATCAAGGTATTTATACTCTTAATGAATACACTAAAGATGATTTCAAGGTTTAAAGATCACTTCAGCAAAATAAATCTATGTAGGATCATCTGCATGTGGGCAGAAAAAAGAAATGCACAATCTTTTAAGAATGCAGAGAACTGGAATTCCTTGTCCAAAAGTTGTAATGCTCAAAAAACACATTTTAGTTATGACTTTTGTTGGCTAGGATCAAGTTCCAGCCCCTAAATTAAAAGAAGGGTTCAGTAGAAAAGAAATGAGAGAAGCCTACTATCAAACTCTTCATATGATGCAGCAGTTATATAACAAATGAATGCTTGTACGTTCAGGCCTCAGTGAGTATAACATGCTGTAGCATACTGGAATGGTCTGGTTGATTGATGTCAGTTAGTCTTAAGAACCAACCTGTCCTCATGTCCTGGAGTTCTCTTCCAAGACTATAGGAATGCCTCACAGGTTTTCCTGAAAGGAGGATAAATGAAGCCCTTGGTAAAAGAAAACTCTTCAATGCTATTTCAGGTTTAAACATCTCTGCAGGTAATGAAGCTTGTTTCTTAACTGAAATAGAAGCTTTGGAGAAGGTGAATGAAGATCATGTTCAGACAAACGGGCGGAAGCCTTCTTCATTTCTGAAAGATGATGGAGGCCTGCCAGCACTATATGATGAATAACATCATTACTCACTGCCTTTAAATGTTAGCACAGTGGAGATTGTCCACCGTTAGTGGCAAATTAAGTTATGTGTGACTTGAAATAACAATAAAGGAAACATAAAGAGTGTACAATGGTGCTTCTGTGTTGGTTTATTTCCTTATAACCTGTATGCCAGATGATGTGGAATTTTTAGCTCAGCATTGAGAGAATAGAGGGTTACTATCACTCATCTTATGAATCGGATAATGTAATTATTTAATAGCTAAATGTTATCTAGCTAAAATTGACCTGAATTTACATGATTTATGGTATAAAGTATATTGATGAGAAATTTTAAAACTTGGGTAACATTTCCAAATATGGGAAGAAAGGACAGAATTGTTTACAAGGGAGGATTTTATTACAATATATTTGATTTTCTTTCTCAATTATTTTTCCAGACAAAATTTTCTTCTTTGAGTGGGTATTAGAAATGGAAACTTGATTTCAAAATAGCTGATGGAAATGGACATAAGCAATGTTATATTGGCACATCATGAAAATGAACTGAATTCTACTTTGGGTTTCTGGAAGAGGTAAATATATAAGAACTTCTTAATTATCCAAATACATTTTTATTTAATTTTCAGCTTTCCTAACATTTATGTAAAGTGGTTAGGCTCATGATATAGTTGCTCTGCATTTATAATGAAATTGTAAATTTTTATAAGAAAAGAATTTAAAACTTAACCATGTTTGATATATCTTAATGAAATAAAAAAAACAAAGTTCAGTTTACATTTCACTCAAATTATAAATTTACTAATTTTTGAGAGAAATATGGCAAGCTGGTAAAAATAGTGAATAAGCAAAAGAAACAAATGACATTTATAGACATGAAAAAATTCAATACCTAAAATGAAAATATCACTAGGTGGCATAAAAAGTGAAAAAGACAATACAGAAGAAAAGATCATTGAACTGGAATTTCAATATCAACTATGCAATATGAACCAGGGAGAACAAATACTTTTTAAAAATTATAGATAGTGACGTATGGGACAGTAACAGTCAAATACACATATAGAGTGATGTCAGCAAAAATGTTTACCTCTAAAACCTCGTGCCTCTATAGAAACATCAAAAAAACTATATAAAACAGTTATAATCAACTTTATGAAAACAGCCAAAGGTTTACAACAATCAAGCAAATGCTGAATGAAGAAAATAGCAATGTAAAATTGGCAGGAAAACTTTGTGGCATTGTACTAGCCATGTGCACCCCCTCCCTAGCACAGGCACAGTCTTGAAAAGGGCAACTCAAATTCCCACAGTGGGATGCTGTTCCAAAGGGAGTGGAGTAGACCTTATTCTCAAACATTTGCGGTTGTCTATAGCCTACTGGAGATAACCTGAAGGACTGACACAAGGTGCTCACAATTGTTTCACCTAATTCAGAACTCACACAGGACAAAAAACAAACAAACAAACAAAAAAAACAGTCATGCAATCCTTAAAAACATCATAAGGTAAACAACAAAATATTACAATAGCATCAAGCAATAGAGTACAAAAACTATATAGAGAGAGCACCAAAAGCCAAAGAGGAAAAGCTGGAAAAAGAATTTCTTTGTAAAGGTAGGGCATTCAAATATGCCAATGAACACTGGAGAATTTAGAAAGTCACACACATACCAGGGCTAGACCCACCATCAGAAAGGACCTGAAAAGACACTAAGACTCACATATGGCTGACCACAAGGCTCAGTGCAAGAAGGAAATAGAAGCTAAGAAGGAGTTGTAAATGGCCTGGCTAAGCATTGAAGGATGGTCCAGCTCAGAGCCAATGTGCAAAATCTGAGGTATATTTTCCTCTCTTCTCCTCCCTTCTCCTTCTCTCTCCTCCCCTTCCATCCCCTTCCCAACTCCTCCCTACCCACCTCTGTCCCCCACCCAGTTATCTGCTTTGGGGTTCTTGGCATTCATGGAAATCTCTGTCAATATAATACCTGAAAATTAGATAAATGAAGAGAGACCTTAGAGATGATACACAATTAAGAACACAGACTTTATCAAAATAGTTTAAAAAGTTCACCAAACAAACAGCTACAGCAAAAAAGCAGACCCTAAAGTGGAGGGAGATTACAATTTCCAGATTTACTACATTATAATATTCAAAATTTTTCATTTTCAGCAAAAGATTATAAGGCACCCAATTAGGCAAGAAAAATAAATACAAGGCATCCAATTGGAAGAGAGGAAGTAAAACAATGCCTATTCACAAAAGATATGATCTTTTATAGTGGAAAATCCTTATTTGTAGGGTACAAGATCAACAAATAAAATCTGTTGTGATTTTACACACCAGGAGTGAATAGATAAATGAACCTGAGAAAACAATTCTATTTACAATGACATAAAAAAAGAATAAAATCCTAAGAATATATTTAACTATGGAGGTGAAAGAATGTACAATGGAAACAACAAAACATTGCTGAAAGAAATTAAAGGCCTAAGTAAATGGAAAGGCATCTTGTTAATGGAGTTGAAGACTTAAAATTGTTAAAATTACAATACTGTCTGAAACACTATACACATTCATTTCAATTCCTATCAGAATTCCAATGGCATTTTGGAAAACTGGGGGAAATTTTTTCTAAAATTAATATTGAATTCCAATATAGACTTAACAATATTGAAAAAGAAGAACAAAGTTGCAGGACACATACTTCCCAATTTCAAAATACACTACAAACCTACAATATTCAAAGCAGGGTATTACTAGCAAGAGGATAGACATATAGATGAACAATATAGAATTGAGAGCCTAGATATAAACCCTCACATCTATGATCAATTGATTTTATACAAAGATGCCAAGACAATTACATAGAGAAAGCAGAGTCTTATCAACAAATGGTTCTGGGAGAAAAGGATATCCAATTTCCAAAGAATGAGGTTGGACCCTTACCTTACATTATATTCAGATTAATTCAAAATGGATTAAAGACCTAAATATAAACACTAAAACTATAAAACTCTTAGAAAAATATAAAATATATGAAGAATTTCAACAACACAACAACAAAAAGATAAAGAACCCAATTTAAAAGTAAGCAAAGGGCTTGAATAGGCATTTCTCCAAAGAAGATATATAAACAGCCAAGAAAAACATGAAATGATGCTTAATATATTTGGGGAAAAGCAAATCAAAACCACAGTGACATATCACTTTACATCTACTATGATGGCTGTTTTAGTCAGGGTTTTTTAGGCAAACATAATCAACATGAGATATCTGTAAATAGTATGAAATTTTAAAGCAGTTTCTCATGTGACCGTGGGGATGCACATGTCCAGATTCCGCAGGCAGGCTGTAAACCAGGGGCTCTGATGAAAGTCCAGTAAAGGTCCTTAATGAGTTTCTGGGAGACATTGGTTGTCCAAAGACGAGCTGGGAAATTCTCTCTGAATGCTGAAATCACATCCCCTTTTAAGTCATTCAACTGATTGGATAAATTGTCACTCATTGCTGATGGCAATCTCACTAGTTGATGCAGATGCAATCAGCCATCTATGCAGTAAATTCACGATGACTAAAGTCAACAAATGTCCTTGCATTACAATTAGCTCAGTGGGTGCTTGACCAAACAACTGAGCACAATTACCTGGCCAAGTTGACACTTTAGCTTAACCATAACAATGGCTATAATTTAAAAAATGGAAATTAACAAGTGTTGGCAGGAATGTGGAGAAATTGGAATATTCATGCTTGTCTGATGGGAATGTAAAATGGCTCTGCTGCTTTGGGAAACAGTCTGGAAGCTCTTCAAAATGTTAAACACAGAATTACCATATGACCTAGCAATTCTATCTGTAGGTATATACCCAAAATAATTTAATAGAGGGACTCAAACAAATATAGATATAGGTATGATGACAGCAACACTATTTACTGGAGATATAAGATGAACCCAAACAAATGACCATCAATGAAGGAGTAGATAAACAAATTGCAGTATAAACATACAATGCAATATTATTCAGCCATAAAATAAAAACAAAATACTGATTCATGCTACAACATGGATTAACTTCCAAAACCTTGTGCTAAGTGAATGATGCCAGACACAAAAGCCATGCACTGTATGATTCCATTTATATGAAATATCCAGAATAGGTAAATCCATAGGTATAAAAGAAGACTGGTGTTAGTCAGGGACTGAGAATAGAGGAAGTGAGGTGTAACTGTTTAATCTATGCGAGCTTTCCTTTTGGAATTACACAGCAGTGATGGTTGTACAACATTAGAGTATACTAAAGGTCATTGCACTGTTCACTTTAAATGGTTAATTTTATGTTATCTGAATTTTTCCTCAACAAAAAATGCATTAATTAGCATAAAAACAAAGTAAACCAAGTCACCTCAATTCAAGTATTTCAAAATCAACACTAAAAGAAGTCATGAAAAAAGAAGATAAAGGAAACATTATCCACAAAAAAATAGAAATAAGTTATAAAGACTTTTTTCCTAAAATATGCAGTCCAGAGGGCAATAAAATAACATCTCTAAAATACTGAAAGAAGTTTTCAATGTATAATTTTATATTCAGTGAGACTATCATTCAGTGATAAAAGTGAAAATATTTCAGAATTTTTAGAAAGTTGAAATTTGTGGTCAGCAAACTGGCATTAGAAGATATGTTATGGAAGTTCTCCAAAAAGAAGTAAAATGGTGCCAGATAAAAACAAGGAACTGTACAAAGGAATGAAGAGTGCCACAAATTGTAAAGAGGTAATTGTCAGTGAATAGGAGTTTTTAATTGTTAAGCAACTGGTGCAGATAATTTTGTTTCTTTAGCATGATCATGGGTTGTCTTGAATAACTGAATAAATAAATATGTTTAAGTGTAAGAAAGACAAAGCACAAAATACATCAATTTTAATATATAGGACTTTAGGATATTGGTTGTTCAAAGATTTTTTTCAATATCCATTTTGGTTCATATACTGAAAAGAAGTTAAATTTCTTTTGAACTACAGAACACAAGTCTATGAGATTTTATCTTGTGAAATAATAGTTCTAAACATACAAAAGCTGCCCTAGAGTCTAGTTCCTCTTTATAGTCTTTTTTAAAAAGAAGCTTTAGATTACAAATATGGAATGCATCCTGACTATTTAACTGTAACTATGTTTAGTTTTATGTGCAAAAAATATTTGTACCTTCTCTATGTGTTTTACTTTTCTTTTTTGTTTTAGCATTCTTTAGTTATCTTTATTTTTTTCTTGAATCCATTTTACTTTTTACAGTTTATTTTTATTTTTAAAGAGGATTACATAAATGCTACATCAAAAATATAGTGGGGCAGATTGTGGGAACATGGCTGACGGGTTAGGCAGATAAGCCTTAGCTCTCAATATAACAACAGAAAAAGCCAGAAGCTGCCTTGGGGACCTGCTTTTGGGTACAGCAAACCAGGACACTGCTTCACAACTCCCAGAACAGTGAGGGTCAGAGAGACAAAGAAGACAAAACAAGTAATTGTGAGTTATTAAACCTCTTGGCTGCTGGGAAGGCCTCCCCTCCCCCACCCCTGAAATATTAAGTGCGGGTAAAACTCCTGATGAATTGTATCTAAATGAGAGTAGAGCAGACATCTACCTCCATGGGAATATGCTCTGAGTCATCTGGGAGGGTACTGGATAGATAGGGAAGCCAGGGGGAGATGATGGACTGCTTACCTCAGTGGCTGGAAGCAGCACACATGCCCAGCCCTCAGGGTGGACAGACTAGGTGGAGCCTCTGGCCCCCTGCTCCAAATGGGAATGTGGTGGCAGATTCCCTGCAAAGAACAGGGGTCTGGGAGGGTGGAGAGTGATTTCTTTGCAATGAGTTTAGTCAGCGTGGGCCCCTTGAATATCAGAAGGGACACTGATTCAATAGGGAGAGGGTTGGGAGATCTCCTCAGGCAGGCAGTCATGTCCAGCCACCTAGTTAAAGAGAGGAATTATATCACAGGGGAGGCAGAGACAGACAGCTGATCAGCACCACTCCAGCAGACTTCAGGGAATCTACCCTGCCCCAGGGAAAAGGGGCAGATAGCCTTCTGAAAGGTTTATTAGCCTAAGGAGGCAGAAGGCTCAGTGGAACAATTCCTGTGTGGTATATACAAGGTCCCTGGTTTGATTCCTGGCTCATTCTTGAGAAGTGATCCATCAGGATATCAGGCATCCAGCTGAAATTTTATGACAGGGAATAATAGACATTGTTTATGCATTAGGGTTTCTTGGATCAGTTATATTAAAA
>JAQZBX010114051.1:0-10048 GCA_029593785.1 Cabassous unicinctus
TGACTGATTCCATGACAGTGGTTCTTTTGTCTTATATTTTCAGAACCTATACTTTTATAACTCACATGAGCACAGTTATTATTAGCAAGCAGCTTGAGTTGCTGTGAACATCTCAGTCTTGATAAAATTTCTTCCCTCCCTTCGTTTTCTTTTCTTTCTGCAGCCTCACCTACTGGTTCTCAGATCATAAGTTTGAGTTTAAATCCAGGATTTGGTTTCAGAAATTATTGTGTTACATTCAACACACATCCACCAATTCGTTGTCCTGGCAAGGTCTATCAGTCCCAGTTTAAATGTTCAATGGTGGGTTAATGCTTGGAGAAACTTGCTTCAGAGTCAGGTCCTAAAAGTGCAGGTCAGACATCATGGAAAAGACATGGGCTCTGGGGCCAGAAAGACCTGAGTTTGAACCCTTCCTCTGCCACTCCCCAACTGTGTAAACTCATATACAAAACTGGAATAATAATAATACCTACCTTGCAGGGTTATTGTTAAGACTGGAGCTAATGTGTGTGACATATTTGACAATAGAGGAGCTTTAGAAATGGTGGATGTTGTTGCTGTTCAAGATCCCATATACCAGAAGGTGAACCCAAAAGAAATTTGGGAAATTGTCAGATTTTGCCTCCTCCCTGCACCCTGTTAGCCTCTTTCATAACCTTGTTTGTGCATTTTAGAGTCTCAGTGCTCAGATATTTACGCTGCCGCCTTTGACCTGCCACAATCTGGAATCATACAAGTTTAGAATTGCTCTCAGCTGAATATCTGTTATCACCCACTTACATTTCAACATGAATTTAAAGTGAGCTAGGCAGGCCAGGGCTGGAATTATGTGACAACCAGCTGTGTCACCCTGGGAAAGTTGCTTAACCTGAGTCTCACTGTCCTTCCCCGTAAAAAGGAGATAATAGTCATATTACATCATGAGGTTGTAGAAGGAGCAAATGAGACCACATATGGAAAAAAAAGAGACCACATATACCACATATGCCACGGGTGCTCGATAAAGGCTGATTCTCCTTCGCATGTTTCTTAAATATTCAATATTTCAAGCATCTGTGAGCAACTCAAGGAATTATCTTGGTCTTGGGTCCTTCCCTTTCCCCCTAGAAACTCCTCTATACTCATGATCTGTTCTACCTCAACTCTAACTCCTAGGCAAAAATGTCAAGAAGTCAACTCTGCAGTCAAGACGATCCTTCTCTCGTAAACTTCTTTGTGGCATCCAAATATCACCTGGCAAGGAAAGAAGACCTGGTTTTCTATTTGGAGAAGAGTCCTGTCTCATAAACTGACATATTTGTGTCCGTCTCAGACTATTGCCTTGCTGGTCTTGGTGTTCCTTGCAAGGCAAGGTGATTTGGATGGACAAGGCTGTCAAACTTTCACCAACCTCGAGCAGACTGTGAGCAGTCCGACTTGTCTATCCTGCCTTCAGCTCTCTTGTAAAGCAGATTGCTTGGGTAAGCAAGATGAGCTGGGAGTTTTACTTGCTTAGTGCTGGGTGAGTGTGTCCGTACATCCCTTCAAACTCACCCTGTGTTTTCTTCCTCAATATTCCAGTCAGGCCTTCTGTTGATGTGATTACTACATTTTCCTTCCAAATTGCATGCTAACTCTCATTCTGTGATTCTTTCCACTGTTAGAATTTCCAGATTACAGTGATTTCTTTCCAGTATGTTTAATCTCTAGTAAATCAATATGGCTATACGATTTTCCATCAATTTAATCTTAAGTGAATTGAGTCTTATTTTCATTTGAGATGGGGAAGGGTATGGCTAAGACTGCAGAGAGAACCATGTTGACTATCATGCTGGTTTGTGTTGTCTTCTGTCCAAGAATATGTTTTCACTTTGAACTTTGCTGGAACCACCTTTGACCTAATTCTTGGGGTTCATTTCATTTTGAGGTCCATAGACCTACTCACTTCACCAAAATAGATAGAAAAGTATCAGTGGGTAGCTAAATTTTTCACTTTTCCTTATAATGTTAAAGAACCACAATCCATGAGAGAAAATATCTTTTGTTTCCATTACAGTGAGAAGTAATTACAGATCTTGAACTTAAATCCAAGTCATCCTGACACTCGTAAGAATATTGACTCCAAGTGTACACATTTCTTCCCTTTGGGTCTTTTTTGGAACACGTGACATATACAGCTAAGGTTAACAACTGTTGTCAGAAAAGCAGCTCATAACGAAAAGTTTAGACTTTCATGAGACTGCTATTATGCAACTTTCTGCCTTCCTGATATCTTAAAAATATGCATAAAGACTGAAAACAGGTTTGATTAAAAGTCAAAACAAAAATAATCTCTTGGAAATAAATCACGCTTTGGCTGAATTAAAGGGTCCTGCTCCCACAGCCAGTATTTTCTACCTTTTGTAGAATCTTTGGTCACATGGCACCCAATTTATGACCTTTGGACTAGAACTAAGATGGTGGCAGGAGTGTAGGGTAGAGTCAGGGGCAGTCAGCCACTGCAGAGTTTTTTTCCCCTGCCACTCTCTGAACAGGTGGTCCCACTAATAAGACTTTGCTGCCGGCAAAACTGCTCTCTGAAAAAGACTCGAATCCCTACCTGCATTCATCTACTTCATTTCAAGAAAATGGGCCATATGGTGTTTGCATTTGCAATAATTCCTTGCTGCTTCCAGATTGCACACAGGTTCAGAAAGTGAACTTTACTATTGTTAAGTGCAAAGCTCAAGTATTATGACTATGCTTAGCAACTCCTGACTGAAATTGGTGCTCAGGAGAAAAAGGGTCTAGACCAGATGAAAACACTGAGTAATGGGAAGTGTCTAAAGGAAAAACATTTAACACCATACACAGATGTTCCTCGAGAATAATTTGGGGAACAGCTTCCCCTCCCAATTGACATTCCCCTGAGGACTCTACCTAGGACTGACTGAATAGTCTCCTCACCTTACACATACACACACACACACACACACACGCACACACACACACCAGACCTCTCCTGTGGCCAAACGTTGCATCCTTACGTGCCTTAATCCATTGCTAGCACCACTCCACAAGCCTTCGCTCCTGATTATGGATTCCTCATTTTAGTTGGTCATTCAAAACTCACTACCATCCACAGCCTGCCTGTGTTTTGTTCAACAAAATTCACATGGCGGGGTGTGAAGCCCTTCCCCTTCCTAACAGGGAAGAAAATTAGGTATCAGAAAAACATATTAGGAGTCAATGTTTCTGACCTAGGTGGCTCATTCAAATGGCTAACTCCAGCTAATTCATTCATTCACTCATTTGTTCATTATTAGAAATAAATTGAGTGTCTACTATGTGCCAGACATTGTTTCAGCTCTAGTAATACAATAGTGAACCAAGTAGTGAAGGTCCCTGCTCTCACAAAGATTATAGTCTTTGTGGAGGAGACACACTAAAACAAGTAAACAAGAGGATATCAGATGTTATTATGATGACCACCATGAATAAAATAAAACAGATCAATGTAACAAGAAGTAAGTGTGGATTACTTTAGTTTGGATGGCCAGGAAAAGGTTATTAGAGGTAGTGACATCTGGGCTGAGACTTGAAAGGCAAGCAGGATGTAGCCATATATGGTACACTGCTCACTGTAAAGAAAGCAGGCATGGGAAGGAGGCACATGTTCCTTTAGCAAAATGCTGTTCTGGTTATAATCTCTCAAGAGGTAGGATCAAACTCAGGTTAGTAGAATATTCTTGCGTCATGTGAGATCCAACCATAAAGTATTTGTAACAGCATGCACCACGGCACGGCGAGTTAGCCTTTAGGGAGTAGAGGGGGATTCAGGCCACAACCATACTGGTGCTGATTGGGGTGGAGTTAGATCACCCGTGTCTTATCCCTAATCACAAATCCTCCCTTCCTCCCTCCCTCCCTCTCTCTCTTCCTTCTCTTCCTCTCTCTCCCACCTCCTCCCTCCACCTTCCTTCCCTCAATCCCAATCCTTTTCTCCTCTTCTCCTTCCTTTCTTCCCCCACAACTGGTTTTTTTGCTGTCTTCTGAAGTCAGCATCCCCCTGAGTGCTTTATTCTCGGCATCTGAAAGGCACATCTAACAATTTTCACCACCCTGCCTGCAGCATGCATCGAAGTCATACTTCTCAGAACCCATCTGCTACTTCTAGCTGTGCAGGTTTCCTGGTGATGGTTAGTATGTTTTCTTGGGTGCTGACAAAGGCCAGGAAGTGCTAAGCAATTTACATATTTTAGCCACTGAATCCTCACCTACCCTGTGAGGTAGGTACTCTTAATAGACCCTTGGTTTAGTTTCCTAGCTAAAATACAAATATCATGTGTATTAGTCAGCCAAAGGGGTGCTAATGCAAAATACCAAAAATCAGTTGGCTTTCATAAAGGGTATTTATTTGGGGTAGAAGTCCACAGTTACAAGGCCATAAAGCATAAGTTACTTCCCTCACCAAAGTTTATTGCCATGTGTTGGAACAAGATGGCTGCCGACATCTGTGAGGGTTCAGGTTTCCTGGGTTCCTCTCTTCCCGGGGTTTGCTTGTCTCTGGGCTCTGCTGCTCTGCTCTCTCCCCAAGGTCAGCTGTAGACTATTAGGCGAACAGCTCGTCTCTTTTCCTGGGGCCTTCTCTCCTTCCTCCGGACCAAGCATCTCTGTGTGCTTACTTCCCTGGGCTCCAGCATTAAAATTCCGCATCAGAACTCCAACATCAAAACTCCAACTAACTCCTCTGCTCTGCCATGTAGTTTTATCTCTAAGTCCCTGCCCACCAAGGGGTGGGGACTCAACAACCTACTGACGTGGCCCAATCAAAGCCCTAATCACAAATTTAATCATGCCCAGAGGAACAGACCAGTTTACAAGCATAATCCAATATCTATTTTTTGAATTCATAAATAATGCAAAACTGCTACACCATGCAATGGGTTGGTTCATCATTTTGAAGCTAGGAGAAGCCCAAAATCAAGGTGTCATCAAGGTAATGATACTTTCTCACAGAAGACTGTGGCATTTTGGGGCTAGAACACACTTTCCTAGGAAGACTGTCAGCAATGCTTCATCCCTGGCTTTTCCATCCCATGGCAATGAATATGGCGGCCTCTTCTGGCTTTGCCTTTTTCTTCTGGGTTCCATTGCCTTTCAGGTTCTGGCTGCGCCTTCTTTGGCTTTCTTTCTGTGTGTGACCTTCCCTATAAGGACTTCAGGAATAGGATTAAGACCCATCCTGATTCAGCTGGGCCACACCTTAACTGAAGGTCCTGTTTACAGTGTGTTCACACCCACAGGAATGGATTAAGTTGAAGAACATGTTTTTCTGGAGTTCCTAATTCTCTCTAAGCCACCATAGTCCCTTCTTTACAGATGCTGAAAATGAGGCTCAGATAAATTAAAGAACTTGCCCAAGAGTGCACAGCTAGTAAGAGCCAGATATGGGCTCAAACCCAGGAACAAGTGGCAAAAGTCATGTTCTAACCACTGGGTTATTCCAACGAGGCCCCTTTAGAGCAGTAAAAGGAGGAGGTCATTTCTTGTTTTCTTGTATTCTTGCACTGCCGTATTTCATCAAGATCCACATCAAATTTCATCTCTATTACTTTTGTTTGCATTCTCTTTCTTAAATTGCTTTAATCTCTAAATCCCTGTTATTACATTTCTTCCTCTTATGACTCTGGCTTTTCTAAATATGCCTAATATCACATCATGATTAAGGTCTTCACCCTAGCTCACAGGCCCTAAATCCTGAAAGCATCAAAGCAAAGTTGCCTGAGGCAGAGAGACAAAGAAATGGAAATGCAATATTAGCATTTCAGCAATCTGTTTGGAGCTCCCACATCGAACCAAATGGTTTGTGCAGTGCATACAAAGACATCACCCTCTTCTCGAGATGGGGTCTGCTGATGACCCTTCTTTTAAAAAAGAACGTTATGTTCTCTTTGTGGATTTATCAAGAACTCACTGCTGCTAAGTTGCTGCTGTTGTACGTGGCTCCTGCCTGTAGCATTCTGGGGTGGGTTTGTCAAAGGGCATTTTAAGCTCAGAGGGAAGGCAGGTTTTACTCAGCAATACGCTAGTCCTCTCCCAGCGACAGCTCTAAGAGAGTCCTTAGGAAAAGGTCACTGGTTATCATGGCTTCTGCAGACAAATCTGTAGGAAAGAGCAAGCCTCAGAGTTCTTTCCAAAGGTCATCCACCTCTGGACCGGGCTGATGCCCCTGCAGCTGTAAGCTTTCAACCAAGGACTTCTGGAACACTTGGGAGGCCATCTGTAAAACCCTTGGTAAAGAAATCCACTGCAGCTGTCGCAGGAGGCCTTGGGAGGGAGGCTGGAGAGGAGTCGGTCCCATGGCAAGATAATCTGAGTTCTCCTGGAATGCAATGCCCAAGGATGTTTGTGAACCACATTGAAACTGCTCGGCCTTCTCCCATGTTGTATGAGCATAATTGTATGTGGGCATTTATGGGACACCAGTCACCAGATTCATTCATTCTTCCTGTCATTCTTCCAATAATTGATTTGCTTTAACAAATATTTATTGACTCCTACTCTAGCACTGTACTGGGAATGTGAGATCCGCTGATGAATGCAGTAGTGTGGTTCCAGCCCTAGCTGAGTGAGACAAGCAACAAATAAATAACACCTAAATAGTTCATTACAATTAGAGGCATCTTGCCTACAAAGGTAATGAAGCAAAAGCTTCAGGGCCTTTCACAAGCATAGACCCCTTTCCAAGGACTGGAGGGGTATGGATGTGGGGTCGCGTAGGTGGGGAGTGGAGTGGAACAGGTTAGCCATGTATGCTCAAGCTCACATGTTTCTGTAAAGTTTGCAAAAAGTAAGATATTTTTGTGTTTTCTTCCTTAAAGCAGGCTCCCCAAATCATGCAAGATTCTGCCTGATTACAATGTAAAGATCCACGCATAGATTACCACCTGCAAACAGGAGCAACACTTCATTCTGGCCTTTTGTGGGAAAGTAAATGCAAGGCATGTCTGCAGTTGTCATAAACAAACCTGTTCTCATTTGCCTATTTTCTTTCACAGTTGCTTCAGGTTTTCTTATATGCAAATATAAGTTTTGATAAAACCCGGCCTGGGGGTAGTACAGAAACTTCTTCATCATTCTAAAGGAGAATTTAAAAGTAACCATAGGAGCAATACATTGTGAGTGAAAATCTGCCTCTTTAGGTTCTGCCTTCCTTGCCAGAGAGAGAAAGAAGGGAGGGGAAAAGGGTAAGAAGTACAAAATATGCTGATTTGAAAGCAGCATCAATATTTTGAAGAGGTAATATAATCCTGAGCAAGATCTTAAGTTGAAAGGGCAACTGCAAGAAAATGGAAAAGAAGACGCTGCGAGGAGGAAGAGCTGACCACAGGGTATATGGGCTGGATGAAAATCATGGGAGATGATGGCAGAACCTCCAGGCTGGCTGGCAGCTACTCTCAGGTCAAGGATGAAGACATTCTCATCCACTCTTCAGTATGGAAACTGGCTGTGATCTGAAAACCTGGAATGAGGAATTTTGAACCCGTTTTTTGTTAAAGACATCCTGAAGGAACTTGAGTGGCCTGGGCAGAGATGCTTTAGTGAAAAGAGAGCTGCTTTCTACCAGAGCAACATCATCTCTGCCAGGGAAAATTACTACCTCAGTAGGCAATGAGCAGTGAAAGGCTTCACCATTGACTCTGCTCAGCCAATGACAGAGGAGCTGCAGGAATCCTGGATGAGGCCAGACAAGAGGGTTTGTAACCGGATTTTGTCCTGGTCCTTGGCTAAATTGCAGGAAATGAATTTCAAGAGCACGCCAGGTTGATTAGGCCAGTAATTTATTAAGGAAGGGAGGGAAGAGAAATGGGAGAAAATAACAGATCGTGGGTCCCAGGTAGAGAGGAAGGGGCTGAAAAGTGATAAAGAGGGCTGATTTATAGGCTGCAATTTCCCATTATAGATTATAAATGCCCAGGTTTTACTTGTATAATGATCCAGGGGTGAAGAAGGCCAGAATTGGGCACGAACAGGCACTGGGACAGGGCAAAGGCAAGAGAGAGCAAAAGGTCTTTGCGCTTGCTTTTTAAACCATTAATTATTCCATCCCTTTGCTAATGACATGGGAGGAGTCCCAGCTGTTTGCTGTTTTGATTGATTACCCCGCCCATCAATCCCCCAGGAGGGCCCAATAATAAGGCCCCTGGAGAATATCCAGGGCTTCTCCTGGCTTCCGGAGGAAATCTTATTCCAAATGGGAGAATCTGCAAGAGTCTTCCAGCAGCCATCTTGGGGCTATCAATGTCCATGTGGACTTCTTGCCAGGTTCCAGGTCCATCTATTGATTCCCTACTTAGCCTGCCTCATGTCCTTCTCCAACCTTTCCTGGTACTTCCATACTGGACACTGGACCCTACATTTTTGCCTTAATATGAAAAACCCCCAAAATTAAAACTATAACTGTTTGTGAGAGGGAAACCAGCCAAAGAAAATACTTCATTCCAACAATGTTGACTTCCCAGTTATGAGAAGAGAAATTTCAGGACAGGGACGTAGCAAAAATTTGAGTGATGGATAGACAGGTATTCTCTAGACATGCACACACACACACACATCTAGATATAGATAAATTATCCCATTTGTGAATCGCATGATTCAATATAGAAAATTTAGAAAACACAGGAAAAAAATGGAAGGAAGCAAATTAAATTATGCACAGTTTTTACAAGCCACATATAGCCACATTTAACAGTTTGATGTTTGTCCTTCAGGGGAATAGGGAAAATGAAAAACACTCCTCAAAATCTTGAAATCAAAAGAAAGCAACTTTAGGATCTTGTAATTTCCCACAACTTCCCTCCCCCCATTGTTTGCACTCGCTATCGCTCATCTTCTTTTTAGGAGGCACCGGGAACCGAACCCGGAACCTCCCATGTGGTAGGCAGGTGCTCAACGGCTTGACCCATATCCACTTCCCCCCCCCAACAGCTTTTTAACCTGTGCTTGTTTATATGTGTTAGTGATCATACAAAATATACTGATTTGAAGTCAGAGTTAATAGTCTGGAAATTGATGACAAAAGAGAAAGAATCAAATATTTATAGTGCCTTTTCTAAATAAATGGTATTTTAACACAAAAATAATAGCCAATAAGGGAAAAGTCCTTTTTTATAAAAAGAATTCCAGCCAATAAATACAGGAGGAATGATAGAATAGAAAATTACCAGTTTACAACACTCAATGATATAACAAATCTAGGCAATTCTCATCAATAAATGTTAGAAACATTAGGTGAAAAGCTGACAGGGAACTTTATAATGGAAGATTCAGGCTGGTACTACTTGAACCTACAGTTCAAGCTTAACACCATTGAGAATGGGATAATCAGACATCATGTGCCTCAAAGGAATTAAAAAAAACAGCCTAGCAGATAAGAATATAAAATTCATAAAGTTCAGCATTCAAAACAAATTGCCAAGCATGCAAAAAAGGTGGAAAATGTGACCCATAACCAGAAAACAATAGATCAGGAATAACAGAGATAATAATCAGCAGACAAAGATCTTTTAACTGTTAATATAAAGCTTACAAGCATGTTCAAGGATATAAAGTGAAATATGAATGTGATGGGTAAAAAAATAGAATATATATTTTAAAATAACCAAATGGAACTTCTAGTGATAAAAAATCAATATCTGGGAGTGGATGTGGCTCAAGCAATTGAGCGCCCGCCTCCTATATGGGAGGTGCCGGGTTCCATTCCTGGTACCTCCTGAATAAACAAAAACAAACAACAGGCAAAACAAATGAAAAAACCAACTCAGGGAAGCCAACTGGCTTCCCACATACAAGGTCCCAGGTTAAATTCCTAGCCCCTAGTACCTCAAAAATAAGCCATCTATATGTTGTCTACAAGAGACTCACCTCGGACGTAAGGACATAACCAGGTTAAAAGTAAAAGGTTGGAAAAAGATATTCCATACAAACAGTAACCAAAAAAGAGCTGGAGTAGCAAAACTAATATTGGACAAAATAGATTTTAAATGCAAGACTGTTGTAAGGGATAAAGAAGGTCATTATATAT
>JAQZBX010114052.1:0-10051 GCA_029593785.1 Cabassous unicinctus
CCCCTCGATCACATTGGCAACAGTTTTGCATGTAACATCAAGCAAACCCTTGATGTCAAAGTAGTTGGAAGCCACAGTAAGTTCAAGGTGCAGGAGTTCTTGGTCCCAAACAGGGATATCATCAGTTTGCTCTTCTCGGGTGAAGGAGGGCCATCCCTGTGGCGGGCGCACCACCAAAAGGGCTTTTGTGTCACGTGGTAGGAGAAGTGAGTCATCACCTCCTTCATCATCCATTCGCAAATCTTCTAACATGGTCTTGACAGGCACAGATGATTTGGCAGTTTCCACAGGAACTTCAAATATCTCTCCATCAGAATTCTGTGGCTTAATTGAAGGCTTGGTGTTCCGTCTCAAGCAGACGGCAGGCTGGACGCTGACAAGAGTGGGCACAGCCTTTACAGGGGCAGGTGAAGGTGCCCTATTGGAAACTGAGCAAAGCAATTCCCTCTTCTGGGCTTCAGTTTCCTCATAAATAACAATCACCTCTGCTGCGAGGATGAAATAAGTTCATATAGGTGGAGCCTGGTGCATAGTGAGCACCATATGGGTGAGCTATTATTGATATTTTTAATAGCTACATAAACAGATCATCAGAACACTAGGTGCTAAGTGCAGGGTAGAAATACATAGATGGAGCAGCCCCAGAGTGCCAATTGCTGCCCAGCCAGGGCAGGGGAGAGGACACTGGGCACAGACGCATCCCTGGTACCCACTGACCACCCTCCGAGAGTGTTGCCTCTCCAAGGGCAGGAGGAGGGGAGATGTGCACATGCCTCACCTCCCGTGGGACAAGAGAGGAGGGAGGACCCACGAGTGGCCATTGAGTCACCCTCACCAGGCACAGGGCAGGCAGGACAGTGCCTGCTCTCACTGGCCTTCTCCCAGGGCCTCAGCTCTCCAAAGTGTCTGCTGACCTGTCTAGCAATGGGAGGTGCCTAGACATTCCATCCATGTGGGAAGCAGTATGGAAGGGTGATTCCCATTCAGAACGACTTCCCAGAGCCAGGGACCCCCTGAACGCTCCTTACCCTCCCACTTTGGGGCAGAAGTATGGTTACTGAGCACACAGAGGCTGAGAGGGGACAATGATCATTCACAGCCACTCAGCTCATAAATAACAGGGATGGTTAAAATCTGGTCTGGCTGCAAAGCTGCTGCTCCTTTTATCCTACCCCAATCTGCTTCTCTTCAAAGGGGGGTGTATGGGAAAGACCATTATGGGGGAGGGCAGGGCCCGGGGACTCAGGAAGTCGGAGGGAGTGAGAGACAGATGTTGCTGTAGCACAGAATGAGATAGGCGTGACCTGGCACTGGCGGGGGTGGGGGGGAATGGGTGGCTCCAGGATGAGGAGAGGAGAGGCCGGGGCTGGGGAGGCAGCCAGGAAAAGATGAGAGATTGAGCCACAGGGAGGAAGCCCCGCCAGCCGCCCACCCCCATCACAACAGGCACCCCAGCAAACAGGATGACGATGGGGCAAACCACCCCTCTCTACACTCCCCCCTCCCCCCCAGCATCAACCAGCCAGGAGTCCCATTTCAAGTCCTGTGCCCACAGGGACTAGAATGTGGGCACCCAGGGATGGACAAGCCCTGACGTAGACAGCCTTGCGACCCCCACGCCCGGCCACCGCAGCCGCAGCCAAATCCTCCCTGTGGTTTGGCCTCCATCCAAATACCAACACCCCAGCTCACGGGACTGTAACTTCCCTGTTGCATCAGGTTACTGAGCTCATGCACACACCCAGAGCTTGTTACACAACTACGGTGCGCGTGCACAGCACCCACACACCCCAGGTGGCCCGACAGTCCCACGGGGGGACACATGGCCTTGCACAGAGGGCACATGCCTCTACAGCCTCCTGGCATCAAGATTGGGGGCGGGGGTGGGGCTGGGAGGGCACCCAACCAGGCATTGAGTCCTGAGGGCTCCGCCACTGGTCGATGGTGAAATCCCAGTAAACCATGTCCCCTCTCTGAGCCTCAGTTTCCCCATCTATACAGGAAGATCATCTTCCACTCTGATGCCCCATTCATGCCACTCACCACCCCCCACACCACTGCCAACATCCTCCTTGCCTTAGAATGTCAGCGAGAAGGGTGCAGGAATTGGCATCAGGTGGAGACAGAGGGCTGGATGAGATAGCCTCTGGAGGACCTTTTCTGATGGGGTTTTCCCCCAATAGAAATGGGTTTGCCTTGAGGGAACCCCACGGCCCCCCTCCCTAGGAAGAGGGAGGGTAGTGACCAGAACTCTTTTGAGGTGGGGCCAAGGGAGCAGGAGGTGCGGGGGTAATTCCTTCCTTACACTTTAGTTTTTTTCCCCCGCAATTTTTCTACAGTGAACATGTGTTACCTATTACTATGCCATAGAGAGGGGGAAATGTGTTGAGGCATCAGCCTCTCCCAAGGCCATTTGCCTGCTGACCAGGACACTGCCTTAAACCAGCGTTTCCCTCAGTGTGTGTGGCCAAAGGCCTGGGATAAGCATGGGAAAGTGAGTGGAAGTCCAACAGGTCTTATGGACTGCAGGCCTTCTCTGAGCCTCCAACATGCTAATCTGGCCAGGACCCTCTGAGAGAGGGATGAGACATCTGGTCTCAGGGCTCCTTACACGGGAAAGCTCCAGAGACACTTTCTAGGCATGGCTGGGACTCAGGGTCCAGTGAGGAAGGAAGCCGAGTACATACCCAGCCACATTGAGCACGCATGGAAGCAGAGACCGTCCAGGCCCGCATGAGGGTAGGTGCCCGAGGCAGCCCCCCGCAACTGTGAGAGTCAAACCTCTACCTCACTTGCCCAGAAATGGGCCAAAGCCACCATCTGGGTGGGGGCAGCAGGTAGTCAAGTGGGAGGGGCCTGAGTGGCCCCGTACCTCCCTGAGGTTACTTGGGTCTGCAGTGACCCCTGCTGGCTCTGCTCAACATCACCATCCCCTTGGTCCGCACCTTCCTCCTCCCCTATCTGGTCCTCCAGCATCCACCCCACTAGTCTTGCCCCCAGCCTTCATGGGATCCCCCTGATCTCTCCCCACCACCAGGCCCCCCACTCCTTTCCCCATCCCTGGGGTTTGAATCCAGCCAGCCTGTGATTGTGCAACATGTTAACTGAGTTCTGGGCCTGTTCTGGAGGGACCCTGAGAGCATGGAGAAGGGGGCCCTGGGAACTGCCTAACCCCCGGTCAAAGGCATGGTGACCTCCCTGGAAGTTAAAAACCACTGGAATAATAGCGAACATTCACTGAGCACTTACTATCTCCCAGGAACAGGACTAAACCCTTCGTGTGTGTAGGTACTGTTACTGTATAGACCCTATTTTCAGGTGAGAAACTGAGGCTCAGAAGTAAAAATTAGTAAATGGTAAGCTCAAGTTGAACTATGGAGCTCTGACGTCTGAGCCCACACATCCTCCACTCTGCTGTTCTGCTGCTCTCGCTTTCTCCTCGCCGCCTGCAGTGCTTGGGGACACAGGGGACCTTGCCCGGGGATCCAAACCTAGCCACTTGTTGCATCGTGCCCCCTAGTAAACTGGGCTGCAGATTTCTGTTGTTTTTCATGCCCAGCACCCGTCCCCTCTTCTTATAATTGTGTCCTGATTTCCTCTGGGGGAATCCCCACCCCGTCAGAAAAAGTGACTTGAATGGAGATGACTCCACCCTCCAGTCTCCAGGGTAGACACACGATTCAGGCCTGGTCACTCAAGCACCAAAACCTCCTGGCCACAGTGACTGGTTCAGCAGGGACATATGACCCTCACCAAGCCAATCAGAGCCAATCCCAGGATTTTACTGGAGCCATTGGGAAGGAGACTCCCCTTCCCAGTGGAGTTACTAAAGGGCTCCTGGAGCACGGCCTTAGGAGAATGTGACTGAGAAGGAAGTCCACACTGAGGACAGCAGAGGCAGGAGACTGGAAAAGAGAGAGTGAGAGACCAAGTGCTGATAACATTATTTGAGCTGGGCCAAAAACAGATCCACCCCTGGACTTTTCAGGGACATAAGCCAACACATTACTTTTTTGTTCTTTTCTTAAGCAAGTGTGAGTCGGGTTCTTGTCCTTTGAAACAAAGGCCTATCAAAGCCTCCCCACCCCACCATTGTTAATCATTGTTAACAGCTGTGTATCCTTCTTGCCTTTTTTGCCTGTGCTTATACAACACACTGGACATTTTAAAAATAAAAGTTGACACCACTGGCTACTCCTTCCTTCAAGATAGGCTCTTCCTTTTATTTTTGTGAAACCTCACTCTCCTAGTTTTCCTCCTGCCCTTCTGAAACCCTCGCCTTCTCATTTTCTTTGCTGGCTCCTCTTTCTTTGCAAATAATAAAAACCTACTCTGGCATTTATAAGCACACACACAAAAAAGAACTTATTGGGAAAATACTGAGAAGCTAGCTCAGAGAATTAAAAGGGGGGGGACGGGGGGAGAGAAACAAGACAGAAACTATTTGACTGAACTCCAAAGGTCCCTTTCATCCTAGTGCCATGGTGCTGAAGACACCCAATCCCAAAAGAGAGCCTGGCGTGCCGAGCTTAGGTCACTTGGCCACCCCTCTAGCTGTCCCAGGGATGTGAGAGGGGAGGGTCTGGTGGGACAAGTCTCTAGGGGTCCTTCCAAGTCTGGAGTGGGAGGCACATCATCTGGCTCCCCATCCCTCAAGATGGTGGAGAGACAATGCCCCAAAAGGGAAACAGAGGCCAGGAGGCCACAAAATGAGTGAACATCTTCCTGGGGTTCCTAGGGCCATGCCCAGGCTTTTCCTCTTCTCATCCTGCACTGCTCCCCAGACCTTTTCATTCCCAGTGTCTTCAGTGGCCACTAATATGCCTAAATTCCCAACATACACATCCAGCCCAGACCCATCTCCTGAGTCCACATCAGATCTGTGAGCGTATCTCGATGTGGGTGGCTCACAGGTCCTTCAAACTCAATGTGTCCAACACTGAACTTACCCTGACCCCCACCTGCTCCTTCTCCAGGGTCCCTTAATTAAGCAAATGCAACCACCAGCCACTTGGCTGATCATGCCAGAAACCCCGGAGTCTTTGAGCTGTTCTCAATGCCTCCTTTTCCCTCACCCTCAAATCCAGTCAATCACCAAACCCTAAAATTTCACCTCCTAATTGCTCTTCAATGTCTCTATCCATTTCTCACTCCTGCTATCACCCTGCTCCAGGCCACTATCATCTCTTGCGCAGACCACCACAGCAGGCTCCTAACTGGTCTCCAGTGCCTGCTCCACAGAGCAGCCGGAGTAGACCTTTGTAAATACAAATTCGATCATGTCTCAACTCTACTTTAACCTTTCAGTGACTTCCTGGTGGGCCTGAGTTAAACTTCAAAATTCTTAGCCAAACTGGCAAAGTCCTGCCTCCTTTGACCCTGCTTCTTCTCTGGCCTCATCTTAGGGTCACTTTCCCCCTTCTCCATCATGGCCTTCTTCCAGTTGTTTGGACACCCAAGTCCCTACCTGCCTGAGGGTATTCACACCCATCAGTCCCTCTCCCTGGCACTCTCATCTCCATCACCCTCATCTTTCACCCATCTAATTCCTTGTGGCATAGATTTCTATCCATTCTTCCTTTCTTCTTTAGTAATAGAACTACTGGTTTTTAGCTAGACCCACAGCTGCCCAAAATTAAGAGAAATTTCCCAGCCTCCCTTGCAGCTAGATGTGGTCATGTGACCCAATTCTGGCCAACGGTATGTAAGTAGAAACGGTGTGTGCTACCTACAAAGATGTGTCCTTAAAGGAAGGGGGCATTCCCTTATCCCCTTTTCTCCTTCCCACTGACTGCACTGTAGACTGGACTGGAGTTGGAATAGCCATTTTGAACTATGAGGCAGATGCTATATATTTGAGAAGCACCATTAGATAGAAGTCACTTGAGTTCCTGATAGTATGGAGACACCCTATCAGCCCTGGATGACCTAACTCTGGGCTTCATTTTTACGAGAGAGAAATAAACTTCTCTTTTTAAAACAAAAAAACTTTAAAGGATGTACAAGGTATTGAACCCAGGACCTCCTACATACAAAGCAGGCACTTAGCCATTGAGCTACACTCACTCTGCTTCTGTCTTTTTTAAGCCACTGTTATTTGGGGATGGGGTGGGAGGAGTTCTGACACTCACAGCTGAACCTAATCCTAACTAACACACTACTCATTCTGTAAGCCTCGGCTTTAATGTCGCTTCCTCAGGGAAGTCTGCCCAGATCACACAGACTCCAGCAAGCCCAACTGTTATAAACTCTCATAGCATAGCATCCTGTACTTCTCTCAAGTGCTTTTCAAAGTAATTTTTTCATTGAATAAGTGTTTTATTATCTTTGTCTCTACTTAAATACAATTTCCAAGAGGGTAGGAACTTGATCTGTTTTTTTCGTCACTGAATCCCCAGCTTCCAATACAGTGCCTGGAATATAATAGTCACTCAATAAATCTTGTTGATGAAATGAATGAATGAACTTCATATTTCAAATGAGATTATCCCTCATTTCATAAGCCGAGTCCCTGCAGACTCACCACCTCAGACTCACCAGCCTCTCTAATGTATCTAATTTCCCACATGGAAACTGGCTCTCCCTGACTCTACCCCAGTCTCTGCAGCTCTGTGCTCCTCTTTCCTTTAAAATTCTGGGATCATCTACTCACAACAGCACAGTTGGCCTTAATGGGCCCCTATGATTCCAGCTCAGCAAACAGGCTATTTTCCTGCTGGAAGTTGCCTCCAGAAAGCAGGATGACACCCGCCATCCTCTTCTGTCTCAGGCCTTAGCCCAAGCAACAGTCAAAAAACCGAGTCCCAGAGCGGCGCGCCCCTTCCGACGCCTGCTGTCTCTGGCTTCCACTCCGCTGGAGCCCCCAGATCTTCTGACTTCCAGACTCCACAGAGTCCCTCAGCCCACCTCCATCCTCCACCTTTGGTGGTCCTCCAAAGGCATGGGGATGTACTTGAGTTGAAGCATGGAGGGTAAGGAATGGCAGACGCATTTGAAGCTACTCCCCACTAGAATCCTCAGGGCAGGAAGCAAGCCTTATCCATCCCCATCTTCCCACACCTGGCAAATATCTGCTAGATGCATAGGCTGCCTGGAGTGTGGCTTGAAGAAGAAAAGGCTTGATGGGGTGAGGAAAATAATTTGAGGTGCTGCCCACCGAGTGCTCTGAGGGGCTGGAGGAGTGAGATGGGTGGTTAGTGGGGACTACTGAGGAGGGGACCGAGTCAGGAGAGGCCAGGGAGAGTCTGGTGTTGGTGGGAACCGGATCCCAGCCGACCCTCTCCCTACCCCCACCCCAGAGCCCAGGCGGGGGTCTGTAGGTAAGCAAGCACATTGGACTATTGCCTCTGATCTCTGATGCCATTGCTCCTCTTGATGGAGCAGAATCAAAGAGGCAGCTGCCGCAGGGCCACACAAGAGCCGCCCAGACACACAGGGGTCTTTCTGGACCATTGGCTTCCCCTCATCCTTCCCCCATGATTCCCAGGGGCCAGGCTGCTCCCAGGGAGGTCTGATGAACAGGAGCAGCTCCAAACTGGGCTAGCTCAACTCCAGAGAAGGGACAGAGGAAACTGAGGCCAGAGAGAGCAAGGATTTGCCCATTGCGACAGAGCAAGACCCCAAGCCACCCCCTGCCCCCATTTCTGCGCTGTTTGTCTTTCCAGCAGGAGACACTGGGGAAGAAGAAGAGCTCTGCGGGTTGAGAGTGGAGACTCACGACTTCAAAGGAAGAACTCTGCTCCCCCAACCCCCACCCTGAAGTAAAGAAGACCATGAGCTCTGGAGCCAGATGGCCTGGGCACAAATCCTAGCTCTGCCTCCTACTCACAGAATAAGCTCTCTGTGCCTCAGAGGTGTGCCTTATCTGCCAACTGCAGATAACAGTAACATACTAACTTACAGTTACAGTGACGGTGATGGTGCGGGGATTGAATGAGCTGACACGTATAAAGTGCTTGGGAAGGGCCTGATATATGGTAAGCACTCAAACCACATTGCCTCTCACTATTGGATCGTCCTCAGAAGGCTCCCGAGTCCTGCCAACGTCTTCTCTAACCCAGCAAAAGGCCTTCCTCTGAGGAGTGACTTACAGAGGCAAGCGGGAGGCTCAGCCACACCCACTTCCCAGGATGTAGGTGAAAGTCTGGACCCCCTCTCGCTGACCCCACCCTCCAAATCCCTGGGACTCCACGGCCCCTCGCCTCTCTAGTCGCCAGCCTGTCTGCCGGCTCTCACGCCTGATGCAGAGATAAACACATCCCGGGATAGTATTGTTTCCCACTTCCCGCAGCTCTCTCCAGTGCGATCCTAGAGGGTGGGATTAGCCGGGCATTCGGGCAGTTTAGGGGTTTGGAAAGATTGAAAGAGGCTCTTCCCAGAGCCAGCTGGTCCCCAGGCCTTGAAGGCAGTAGAGGCGACTGCACTTGCAGGGAACAGGTAAAGGAGCAGCTGCCGCCTGAGCCTGGAAACATTCTCCCCCCACACTCACATTGACCTAATGTAGAGGGAGAGCTGAATGAAGACATGGGGCATCCCTTTCTGCCAGTCAATTTTCTTCTCAACCCCAGACCAGAAACTTCTGGTCCCTCTATTACCTCAGGTAGCCAATCTGACAACACGGTGTCTCCCGTAAAAGAGAAACCCAGAGCCCTTGGCAGAGAGAGCCCATGGCAAGCTGAGCAGGAAGATGGGAGGGGAGTCTGGAGGAATGGAGTGTCAAGACCTGTGCTTATGTTATCGTTTTCAGTAGGCTTCTTCCTTTCCCAGCCAGGGTGGACCTCCTCTTGCCCTCCTTATTGGCCAATATTCCCAGTACAGCCACTCTCATGACCTCACTGCCATGGCCAGGCCAGGCAGGTGGCCAAGAGCCAGGGATCCACCAAAATCCACACCCCTAGACACCAGCAAGAGCCAGGATGGCCAGGATACATCGCTAGAATAACCTCCATCCACCCAAACCCATGCCTGCAAAGACAGTTTGTCCCACTAAGTGCCTACTCCAGCCAGGCAGGCTTACCTCCCCCCTCAACAAGGTTGAACTCAGGGCAGTGCTGTACTACTGATCTGTCTGTCAGCCAGACATATTCTGACTCTGACTCCTCCTCCTGTCAAATTCTGCTTGGCCATCCTGTTACAGAAAATCTTCCCTGATGTATTAGTCAGCCAAAGGGGGTGCTAATGTGAAATACCAAAAATGGGTTGGTCTTTATAAAGGGTATTTATTTGGGGTAGAAGTCCACAGATACCAGGCCATAAAGCATTAAGATTCTTCTCTCACCACAGTCCATTGCCACGTGTTAGAGCAAGACAGCTGCCGAAGTTTGCCAGGGTTCAGGCTTCTTGGGTTCCTCTCTTCCCGGGGCTGCGTTTCTCTCCGGGCTTAGCTCCTGTTTCCTCCACAAGGTCAGCTGTAGGCGATCAGGCGAACGGCTCGCTTCTCTTCTCCTGGGGCCTTCTTTCCAACATCAAAACTGCTTCTCAAAGACTGCTTCAACTCTGTTCTTTGCCTTGCCTTTTATATTCGATTCCCTACCCATAAGGGGTGGGGCTCAACACCCTACTGACGTGGCCCAGTCAATGCCCTAATTATAACTTAATCATGCCCAGATTAACAGATCAGTTTACAAGCATGATCCAATTATACTTTTGGAATTCATAATTACATCAAACTTGCCAACTGCAACACCTGAGTAACCTTACCTGCCTCTAAGTTCTCCATCATGTCACATAGTGATGGTGATCATGGTGATAGTGGGCTTGCTGGTGGTGACAGTGGTGGTGGAAGTGATGGAGGTGATTAACTGGACATGGAAGTAGTGGTTAGGATGGTAACTTTAGCAGTTTTGGTGGTAGAGGTAGGAATGGTGGTGATAGTAATGCTAGTAATGATAGTAATGGAATGATAATGATGGAAGTGGTGAGAGTAATGGATGTAGTGTTGATGGTGGTAGTGATGGAGGTGGTGATGGAGGTGGTAATGGTGGTGGTGATAGAGATAGTGATGGTGGTGGTGGTGTTAGAGGTGGTGGCGATGGTGGTGATGGTGGTGGTG